>CM067474.1:66820435-66832571 GCA_034552555.1 Semaprochilodus insignis
GGTGTACAGTAACTCAGTAAGTGTAATGCGTTAGTGTACTGTAAGTGGTGTGTTGGTGTACAGTAACTCAGTAAGTGTAATGCGTTAGTGTATAGTAAGTACTGTGTTGGTGTACTGTAAGTAGTGTGTTGGTGTACAGTAACTCAGTAAGTACATTACATTTGAAGGGAAATATTTTAGTACTTTTACTCCAGTGGAGGTCTAAAGGGAGGAACTTCTACTGACACTGGAGGAGTATTTTACATGGCCTGACCGATCTGGCCGGTGCTTGTTAGAAGTTTAAATCCATAGTTTAATGCACAACAATCAGCATAAAGACAATAACTGGGGACTCAATGTTAACTGTTCACTAACCGCTATCGCTTCAGGCAACACTCAACAGAAGTAACATGACATTCAAAGATAGAGTGATAGCCTAATGTTTCTCAAGCCTGGCCCTGTGGGCCCACTGCACTTAACTCAGTAAGGAGCTATTAATGAACTGATTAGTTGGGAGCAGGGTAGTAGGCCTCCAGGACTAGGGTTGAGAAACACAGAGCTAGCCTAGCTTAGCACTTTGTAGTAGCTAAATATCCTAGTTGCGATAGTGCTGTAAACTACATTTAGGCTGGTTTAATCTCTGGTACATTCCTTTATCAACAGCTCTAGGGCTATCAGTTAAAATTAAGTGGGGTCAAAAAGTTAATGGCATGAACCGTGGTAGAGTTATGAATCACCAAATAGGACTACCGAAACAAGCTGCGCTTTTATGTCCTCATCTGTATAGTGCAAAAACAGTCCTCGGGCTGAATGAAAAACCCTGACTATTCAAATATCAACTGTTTTTTGGGAATAAAATAAACTTTTTTTAAGCAAGAGCATGGCTAGAATGCATAAGCGCTGTGTCACACCCAGCCAACAGCCCAGCCAAAGGGTTCATTTCCAAGTCAAATCGTCAGGCAGCAGCACGGAGCAAGGGCTAACTGGAATGTGCAAATGGACCCATAAATACAGATATTTTACCACACTTTAAATCCTAATATGTTAAGTTTACTCGAGTTTACATTTTAAAATTACATTTTAAAAACTTAACTATGCGACATAATGCGTTATAATGTACTGTATAGAACTTTCCAGTAACACTTTCTATGAATCAGGTATCTATAATGCAGTATAAGTGCCTCTATAAAGCCTTTATAATCCTTTATAGTACCAGACATAAGCCTTTGTAAGTGTGCACAAATGTTCATAATTACACCCCTAAACTGTTATAACATGACAGTAGAAAGCTTCATATCACAAAGCGACATAAAGCATCATAATGTACTGTATGTAACTTTCCGGTAACACTTTCTATGAATCATAATGCATTATAAGCGCATTCATAAAGATCTATAACTCATAAAGCCCGTATAATGCTTTACAGTACTAGACACAAGCCTTGGTAAGGGTGCATTAATGTTCATAATTACACACCTAAACTTTCTATGAATCAGGTATCCATAATGCATTATAAGCTCATTCATAAAGATCTATAACTCATAAACCCTGTATAATGCTGTACAGTACTAGACATAAGCACTTGTAAGTGTGCCGAAATGTTCACTATTACACACCTAAACTGTTAGAACATGACAGTATAAAGCTTCATAGCACAAAGTGACATAATGCATCATAATGTACTGTATATAATTTTCCGGTAATCCTTTCTATGAATCAGGTATCTATAATGCATTATAAGGCCTTTATAATCCTTTATAGTACCAGACATAAGCCTTTGTAAGTGTGCACAAATGTTCATAATTACACACCTAAACTGTTATAACATGACAGCAGAAAGCTTCATAGCACAAAGCGACATAATGCATCATAATGTACTGTAAGTAACTTCCTGGGAACACTTTCTGTGAATCAGGTATCTATAATGCATTATAAGCGCATTCATAAAGATCTATAACTCATAAACCCTGTATAATGCTGTACATTACCAGACATAAGCACTTGTAAGTGTGCAGAAATGTTCACTATTACACACCTAAACTGTTATAACATTACAGTATAAAGCTTCATAGCACAAAGTGACATAAAGCGTTATAATGTAGTGTACAACTTTCCGGTAACACTTTCTATGAATCAGGTATCTATAATGCATTATAAAGGCCTTCATAAAGATCTATAAAGCCTTTATAATGCTTTACAGTACTAGACATAAGCCTTGGTAAGGGTGCATTAATGTTCATAATTACACCCCTAAACTGTTACAACATGACAGTATAAAGCTTCATAGCACAAAGCGACATAATGGGTTATAATGTACTGTATATAACTTTCCTGTTATTAACATTGTCGGTAAAACCGATATCATAAAGCTTAATAACTAATGTTGTGTTCATTCACATAATGCTTCACAATAAGATCCACCATGAGGCGTCCCCTCGAACTCACATACTGCTGTTGTCAGACTAGTTACATTTCTTCAAGTATATGAACTTTGCTGAGTATTTCTAGTTCTAAACACTCAACTAAGCTCACTGGACAAAAACTTCAGTCCAGTATTTAAGGTGGTAGTAACTTCAGGCTCCTGCAGATGGCGCCGTACGAGGATGATGGGGCTCTAAATACCTGCGGGGTGTGAGCGACGGGATCCATAGATTGAGAAGAGGTGTGGTACAGTGCAGTGAATGTCTCGCTGAAGTGTGAAGGAAGTAGCTGAATCTGCAGGTGTATGGAAGCGTACGGTCATACGGGTCTACCAGCATTGGCTAAAATCCCAGTCTACAGGGAATTCTCCTCGGAATTGTGCCAGGGAAGGCATCCACCAAATCTGAACCAACTGCGCAATTCTTTGGCGCAAGAGTGTCTGAACATTGATGTGGCCTACATCCAGAAACTTGTCCAGTCCATGCCCAATGCATTCACAGCTGTTATTGGTGCTGGTGGAGGTATTACAGGTGACTTTGTTTGCTCTGTGTGTAGAACAATACCACAGAAGATTCACCAGATTCTCGATATTAAAGGACTTGAACGAGGATAGAGGGGAAATGCCTTGACCGGGACGTCCCCATCATCTCTTTTCCTTTATCTCTGTTTTTTTTTCCTTTTCCAATCAAAAGCTAGGCAAAGATTACTCCAGGCTTCATAAAAACCGCCACACTTATGAAGTGCTCCACTGAAGAAGCATATTTCCACATTAAACTGAACCAGATTTCTCAAGTGGTTCCGCTCTTACTGTGCTAATATCCTTTATGGTGTGGGAACTGGATGTTCCAAGAGAGCCTATAGAAACCCTCCACCATAAAACCAATAGCAAGCCCATTGATGGTGATGTTGGGTATATATTGTTCTTGCCGTCTTGCCGTCTGCTTGAGGACCACAAACAGAAATGAGCCTGACACTGGCATGTCAATGTTATAACCTGACTGGAATGTTGATTAACGTATGCATATTAAATAAACTAATAAAGTCAGACCTTCATTTGTTATCAGACATGAGCAGTATTCCTTGGTTACTCTCAGTGGTTCTTTTTGGTTCCCTTTCGATGGATCTTCCTTTCTTAGAGAGTTTGTCCTTTTCAGTTGGTCAGTTCAGTCAGTTTCAGTGGTTCTCCATTTGTTCCTCTGAATGGTTCTTCCTTGATCTCTTATAGCCTTTTTTGACCAAAGAACCTTGGTTCTTGAACTGGTTCCATTTAGGCTTTGTGGAACTTCTAGTGGTGCTATCCAGGGAATCAGTCTGCATTTGCACCAACTTTTATTGGAACAAGGACCATCAAAGGATATGTCATCAAGTCAACAGACATCGGTAGACAGTGGTAGTAAACAGTACAAACAAGATGGCGGAGCATGTAGACCACCTGTAGATTATTTGTGCTGTTATTATTCAAGTACGGATCAACTACTAGCGATAAGAAGACACAGAAGAGGTTCTTTAGCAGACCACTGGGTGTCGCCATTGTTGCCTTCTTTTACCTCCATAACTGTTGACAGTTGTCATCATGGTTCATGCTGAAGAACCTACTATTCTTTGGTTCCATCTGGGAACAAACTTTTTGGGTTCTGAACCGGGCTATTTTTGGTGGATCTGTGCCGAACGGTTTAAAATTAGGTGTGAGAACCAGAACGCAAACGTTCCGTGTTGGTGAAAAAAGGCTATTAGAGAGTTCATCCTTTTGGGTTTTGGTTTCTCTTAGTCAATTCTTCCTTGGTTCCTCTTGATGGTTCTTCCTTATACTCTTAGAGAGTTCACCCTTTTGAGTTTTGGTTCCTCTCAGAGTTTCTTCTTGTTTCCTCTCAAAGGTTCTTCTTCATGCTCTTAGAGACTTCATTCTTTGAGTTTTGGTTCCTCTCAGTGGTTCCTCCTTGGTTCCTCTTGATGGTTATTCCTCATACTCTTAGAGAGTTCACCCTTTTGAGTTTTGGTTCCTCTCAAAGGTTCTTCTTCATTCACTTAGAGATTTCATTCTTTGAGTTTTGGTTCCTCTCAGTGGATCCTCCTTGGTTCTTCTTAATGGTTCTTCCTCATCCTCTTAGAGAGTTCATCCTATCGTGTCTTGGTTCCTCATGATGGTTCTTCTGTAGGCTACATGATATTGTTATCTTTCAGCATGTTCACTATGTCAGATTAGATTATGACAGGAGCACAAATTTGTGGTGTACCTTCACCTTTACAGAAACGGTTTAATTAAGCAGATGTTATTTTGCTGTGATTAGCCCTTAGCCATTAGCAGTCATGTTTAGAGCTTGTTACTTTAAGCTGTATGTTTGAATCAAGTCACGAGTTCAGTTATAAGCAAGCACAAGTTGAATTGAGAGTCAGTTAAGCTCGAGTCCAAGTCACCAGTCAGTTCTGAGCACGAGTCTGAGTTGAGTTGCGAATTAGATAAGTGCGAGTCAAGTCAAGTCACTAGACAGTTAAGCATCAGTTAAGCTGCAAGCCAGTAAAGGGCAAATTCAAATTCAGTTCCAAGTTCGAATCAAGTCACGAGTTCAGTTGCGAATCTCTTAAGCACAAGTCAGAGCAGTCATGAGTTAGCACAGGGCGAGTTTGAGTTGAGCTGTGATTCAATTAAGGGTGAATCCGAGTTGAGTTGTGAGTGAGTTGGGTTGCGAGACAGTAAAGTGAGAATCCGAGTCAAATTGAGTCAAGTAAATTCAAGTCAGAGGAAGTCTTGAGTCAAAGTTGTGAGTCGGTTAGGAAAGAGTCTGAGTTGAGTTGAGTAAGTTAAGTGCAAGTCCAAGTCAAGTTGTGATTCAGTTAAACATGAGTCCAAGTACAGTTGCGAGTCACTTAAGCACAAGTCTAAGTTAAGTCAAGAGTTGGAGTTGACTCATGAGTCAGTTAAGCACGAGTCTGAGTCAAGTTAGGAGTCTGTTAAGCATGTGTTTAAGTTGACTTGCGAGCCAATAGAGTAATGAGTCAGTTAGGGGCTAATCTGAATTGAGTCAGGACAGCATACAACTTCTTTGAGTCTGGAGACAGAGTTGCTGAATCCGAGTCCTCACCTCTACTCTTACCAGTTCGGAACATTAGCCAAAGCGCCATACGGAATGACTGCGGATGCGAATGTTTTAGGGAAACCTCTCAGACGGAGTCTAAAATCACAGGCCATTCGCTCCAAAGTTTCTTAGCACTCATAGCAACGTTTCCTCTGAGCGCAGCCCGACTCCTCGGGGAACGTTCCGACTGCATGCGCGTGCGAGGGGAACTTTGTTGGGAAAGATGTGAGTATAACTTTGTAGGAAAGGATGTCTTTCATTTGACCTTCAGCAATGTGCAAAGAGTGGCACTCAGCCATGCAGTGAAAAACGCCTCATGTTAAATTGACATGCAGCTTGTGTGTGTGTGTGTGTGTGTGTGTGTGTGTGTCAGCGAGCGAGTGTATGAGTGATAGAAACAGAAAGAAAGAGAGAGAGAGAGAGAGAGAGAGAGAGAGACAGAAAGAGAGAGTAGGAGAACAGAGTCTATGAAAATAAAGTCTATGAATATTGAGTCCTTCCTCACTCACTCTCTCTTGTTCTGTCTATCTGCTTGGCACTCTCAGCTGGGCACACATAAAGCAGCATCTTCCATCTCTCCTCTGAAAGATAAATGAAACCTGTCTAAGTGTGTGTGTCTGCGGACGGGTCGGCCCAGGCCGCAGCACCTCTGCCTCTCCGAACCACTGGCAGGAATTAAAATGCATGAGTTAAGTTTTAATAAGTGGATACGGTAATTTGAAAAAGTCTGCAGGAAAAAAAACAGCGTTCGGAAATTTATCAATAAGAGCCAGCGCGGATTTCATGCATGGGAGCTTTTGTTGTAATTGCCTGCGCCTTTCTGATAGGCTTGACTTCAATAACATACATATATATATATATATATATATATATATATACTCTTTTATTGCACCCAAAAAAAGATAAATAAATAAAAACCAGAGTGACTTCTGTCCTCAGGCAAACGCTTAATAATTCACCATGTTGGGACATCTTACGCAGTGCCCTCCAGCCTGCTGTGGAGCTGCCCACATGATAACACATCAGCAAGCAGCATAATGCAAAGATAATAAATGGGTATTTTTTACCGTGGGCCTTGTGAGCCAGAACACAGTCCAGTTTGGAATCATGGTCATTTTTGGGTCAACCCGCCCCAAATCAGCAGATTCCCACTTCATACTTTCAGGAAATGTTGTGATGGTGGTCAGTAGACATTATGCCAAATTTTGAGCTTGTATCTTCATTAGCTTCTGAGATGCTGAAGCTTTAAAAGTAGGCGTGTCCCTTCATTTTTGCCTACTGACAAACAGGAGTGAACTTTCAGAAGGTGTTACTTTGGAGCTGGATTCATGAAAGTTTCAGGGACTATCCTGGGGCTCTGATGAAATGTCTGATGTACATCAGGGTGGACATGTAGAGGACCAAAGCTGCCCCAAAGCAATGGATATTCAAGCAGGCCTTAAAATGGGAGTCATGTATCTTGGTAGCCTCTAGAAAGTGCTGCACTTTCTGCTAAACTACTGATTTCGATTGTGCCAGAGTATTAAGCAGGAATCTGCTGATTTGATTCATTTATTTATTTATGTATTTGGACTAATCTGTAGGTTTGCACAAAATGCCAGTGTTGAAGAACAACACCAATGGACAAAGACCACGGCTGTTAGAAATTCCAAGGTCCAAAATCTGAAGGGGCACTTCATCTTGAGCATGCACCTAAGACTCATCAAACTAACAGTTTGTCTTTTTTGTTATCTGTTATGACAATGCTAACAGCTGTTAGCACCAAGCTAACAAAACATTCACTGGGTTTCAAATTAGTCTTAGCAGCTGTATCAGCTTTTGAAAGTGTCAGGGTCCGCGAGCAGATGAGGCTTAGATTTTTTTTTTTTTTTTTTTTTTTTTTTTTATAAAGCAAAAAACAAAAAAACAGGCGAAAGGTCAAAAACACGACAAACAGAGCAATAAGGGCAAAGGCAAAAATCGAAGTCGAGAAACAGGTGGTAGAAAGGGCAACAAGAGGTCATAAACGTAGAAAAAGATGTTACAACCGTTTTAGTCATAGGGGACTAATTTTTTGCTCAGTGAACTTATGTTTAAAATACTGACTAAACACAGTTTTGGCATTATTCTGATATGGCAGACTAATAACATCATATTAGAACCATTTTCTACACAAATCTGCAATGAACTGGTTATATATAATAAACACAATGATGCTGAGCTTTTGAACAGCAGCATATATCCAGTAGATGTGGATAAGAGATGATTATGTTCGGGGCAGAGTACGGATTTCTATTTGGGCTTTGGGTAAACTGCATTTTGGGTTATTCTGTGAAGATTCGCTGCAAGGAAAGAGAAGAACAGATGGAATGGCGAAATGGAAACTGTGATGTTGTGGCTCCTGAGTGGTGAAAAGCTTTTTTGTAGGGGTGTGGGAGAGGGGGCAGGTAATATAGCGCTGATCAAAGTCAAAGTGGCCATCAATGGCTTCAAAGAAAAAGAGAGAGAGAGAGAGAGTGAGAGAGACAGACTGTGTGAGGTAAAGAGAGAGAGAGAGGGACAGGGAGGGAGAGAGAGCGGAAGACTGGCACATAGCTCATTATCCTCATGTCTGAACTGTCTGAACATCAAGTCTAAAAGCTCTGTGACTGTTGATGCATGATTCAGTGACATTAAATTCCCCTTTCAGCGCTTTCACAATTAATGCTGAGCAGCCCTGAACGTAGAAGGTCAAAGCCAGCAGTATGGCTGTTTAAGGGGGTACGGTGTGTATATAACCGTGCTAAAAAGTAAGCTTGGGTCACGACCTTGGTACCTTTCAGGGCTCCGAATTATGTGGGTACTACCAATTTCATGGTTAATCAGTCAGAGCCAAATTTCGGTTCCAGTCCAATACAAATTAGGGTTCCACTTTTCAGAAAGCAGACAATGCAGGCAGTGCTCTCTGCACAGTACAAAACTGGTCATGGCAAAACATCTGTATGAAGCTGTCCTGGCTAGCTGTAATGGCCTAGGTTGGTTGGGTGGGATCCAAGTAAAGGCTACATTAAGAAACAAACTGGATAAGCAAGTCAGGAAAACGGGCAGAGACATCAACGTCCAAATGTAGCAGCAGTCACGACGTCTCTCCATTTGTAGACAGCTGGTCTAAGTATGGACTGATGTACATCCAGGTCTTAAATAAGATTCCCTGCGTGGAAAGCGAGGAACAAATGGAATGGTGACATAGTGTTATGGTTTGGTGGGGGTGGTGGACCCAAATGCAGAGCGAAAAGTTTTATAGCTTCCCTGTAAACAATGGTCGTCCGTGGACGTCCAAAATGTGTTTAAATATAGCCAGGTACGTGATTTCAACGTTTCAAATGGTTACCAGGTTATTTATGTATTGGCTTCAATATCAATACTGTCTTTACTGAATGAGTTGGTGTCTTGAACTTGACAAGGTCGGATTCAAACCAGTGGCGTGTGTGTTCGCCAACCAACACACTACCGCTGTGCCACTGAGGCTGCGTGGTAGAACGTGGAGCAAACAGGATACAAAACAAAATGGCGGGAATCTCAAACAAATGAGACACTTAGGCTGTATTTGAAATGGCACACTACTATACTGCACCCTGCACACTACAGTAGTATGTACTGCACACTGTATACACCCCCTGTGTGTAGTATACTAATACAGTCACATGACCAGTTACCTCACATTTACCTCAGAGCTGTTATTACTGTCTCCACTGTTTAGAGCTAGCTGCTGCTAACGCTGCTCAGTCCTCCTGAAACACATTTAGCCTAGCTGTTAGCTCCCCTCGGCTACTTCACTCTAAAATTGATCCTCTAAAGCGAGTTCATCTTTTATTAATCTTCAGACCTGTATATTTTAACTTTCTGAGGCTCATTCTGATGAAAACATACCCCACTACAATCACTACACCCACATTTATACTCGGAGCTGGCTGCGTTTTGGTCCCCAGTGTTACCCGCCGCCATTTTCTCTGGCTGAAGCAGGCTGAGAGCTAGTGAGGCTGCAGTGCATGACGGGATACAGTACACCATGAAGATAGCTCCCCCTGTATACTAGAACCTCTGACTGGAGTAGAACACCATCCGGGGATCTTCAGTGCACTACAGGTTTACAATTTGGTCACATACTACATTTAGGTAGATTTAGTACACAAGTAGTATGTAGTATACCACTTCGAATACAGCCCTAGTGCCTCAAACAAAGGAGACAGAACTTCACTACAACTTAAAACGTACCCTAAAGGTGCGTGTGGTCAGCATTGATTACCGCTGGGGATTCTGGGGCTTGGAGTTTTTTGACCCAGATCCACCAGCTCCTTTACCGTGCTGCCCAGGCACCCTGTTGGTGGCCGATGGCATGGATCGGCCCCTTACACATAGACTGTAATAGTTCGGAAGAACAGATTTGTCAGTAACCAGGTGAAAAGCAAACTTCCAATACTTTGGCCCAGTAACTCTTGGAGAAGTCATTAACACAGAGGTTCACTTACTTCTTTTTACCAATGGAATGTGTTACTAGGTTAGTTAGATGTTAGTGTTTGTCTATAACAGTGATTTATAATGACCAGACCATGTTTGAATAGTGATCAATGTAGAATTCCAGCTAATTCCAAAACTAAATCAGACAATTCCAAAGGAACCGTATTACTATCACTATTATGATTAAGTATTACATGAATTGCTTTGGTGCCAGCAATGCCATTCCACTCTAAATCTTAGAGAGTGAGTGATAGGGGAGACAGACAGATAGAGCAAGAGATGACTCCGAAGGTAAAACGGAGACTGTGCTGAAAGGTTTCCATGCAGAGGTGAACCAATTCTGTCCCGTGTGCTGGTGCAGTGGACGCTGCTCTGAAAAACCCATTTTCCCTTTGCGCTTTTCTTCGCTGAGGCAGCAGCGGTGCTCTTCTCCTCCACTGCTCCTTTCTTCAGTTTGCTCCTCAATGAGGCAGCTGAAGACCCCCAGCATGTCACGTCTCCACCAGTGCGCAAAACAGGCGATGAGCGAACGAGTTGAGAAAAACATCATGCAGGTGATTTGGAGCCAATACTCACATTCCCACCACCCACCTGTAAAACAGATACCTGGGGCATACCGCTGCAAAATGAAGGGGCTGTAAAGGTCTTACTGGCAGGGCAGTGTGTATGTTTTCTCATCCTGCCATGTATTACGCTCCCCCTCTCTCATGATCACGTGTAAAGGAACATGCCGACCAGTGTGAAAGATTTAGCCATTAACTATGCTGTGAACAGCTCTCCTCTGATCGTTCAGTTGTGGTATATAGAGTGCAATTTTCCACGATAAGGAAAAATATCGATAGTGGGATGGGATTCTTGCACTGCTCTGGTGCATTTCGTAGGGGTAGGCTGTTTAGAAATGTCTCCCGCCCTATTAGCAAAATGAGGACAAGTATCTAATGTTACTGCTAGGAAGCCAAATATCTAATTGCTACCGTACATCTGCAATACCACGTAGGCACCAAACTGCAAAACATGCATGCATAAGAACATGAAAAGAAGCCTGATGGATACTGACCACACATTCTCCAGGCAGATGAAACCAAGATTAGCTTATCTGGATCAGACGAGGTTATGAATATTTGCTGTAGAGCTGGCCAAGTCTATCATAGTGACTACATAGCATCAACTGTGAAGCATGGTGGAGGTAGTGCTTTAATAGGGGGGTGTATCGGTTCAGCAGGTGTAGGAACAAAATGAGCTTCATCGTGAACGCTAGCATGTACACCAAAACACTAATGAAAGGATAAATCCAGCTCACAAGGCACTCTACAGGACAGGAATGTTCACCATGATAATGACCCTAAACACACAGCGAAAAGCACACACGCTAAGGAATCAGCCAACAGCAATGAAACTTGGTGGGTAGGTGTGACATCGTGATACATGCCAATGATTCACGTTTCACGCTCAGCTGCCCATGTGACGTAAGCAAGGACAGACCTTATCACTGTACCTGACTGACCCAACAGCCACAACTGTGGAGCAGTGATGACCTCCATGAGTCATCCTGTTAGTGCCAGCACCATTGGCAGACGGCTGCACGAAACACCACGTCAACGTCACCAAAGACTGCAATGGTGATGTGCCAGACTGTCATGGAGTGACTCAGAATGGCAGCAGGTCATCTTCAGTGACGAGTCCCGCTTTTGTCTTGGTGGAGACGAGTGTGTGGAGGCTCTGTGGTCAGCGCCAAGGTGAATGGTTTGTCACGCATCACACATCCAGAAGGCCTGGTGTCACTCCACCTCCACCCCTACCGCACCATCTGCAGGAACTGTGTGAGAATATTCAATCTGCATGGGATGGATTATCACAGGACACCATTAGGAACCTCTACAACTCCATGCCGAGACGTCTGGCATGTTGCCTTAGCCAGACGCCATACTGAGAGACACTAGTTCTGTATGTGTAGCTCAATAAATATTGATCATATCAGTCTAAATGTATCATTATTTATTGTTCCTGGTGACCTTTATCTTCCTTCCCAATAGCACTGCAATCCCACACCTCCTTCTGGGTGCAGCTATTCCTTAAACCTTCATTACAGTTTTTTAGAGATACATGGGTGTACTCACTTTTGCTGGATACCCCATTTTTGAAATAATGGTAATCCTGCTGATATATTATTTACCAGGGGCCAACCC
>CM067474.1:66851606-66878190 GCA_034552555.1 Semaprochilodus insignis
TGTCGTTTATTCATCCCTCGTTCCTCCCATAGAGTCCCAGTCATTTTTGGCTCAAACCAAACCCCACTGTGTACTTAACCTGAGAGCAACAAAACTTCACATACTCACTCACACTAATCATAGCTATACTGACCTGCACTCGTTTACTCATCTCTCGTTCCTCACTGAGCAAGGTGTGCAACCATCCCGTGTTTCCTTCAAGAAATGCACTTTTCTAGTTCATTTTGTCTTTCTCTCTTTCTGTTCCTCTTTTTTTGTTTTTCTGTCTCCTCTTTTCTCTTTGTCAGTCTTTCTTTTTCTCTTCATCTCCCTTTTGTTTTGTTTCTCTCCCTTACTTTCTCTCCCTTTTCGGTTTCTCTGTCATTCTGCTTCTCTCGCTCTCTCCATCTCTCTCTGTCTCTCTGTAAGGGATGATGTATGGGAGTAAAGCTGGACTGGAGCTTCTCTAATCCACTCAGGCTTTATTTGCTTTGCTTTCTGTCGTTCTCTTTTCTTTTTCTTCTTCTTTTCAGCTGAGACCATTTAGCGATTATAAGGCAGCATAAACGGCGCGTGATTTTATTGATTTATTATGCAAAGTCATCAGCAGAAGGGGGGGGGGGTGTTGGTGAGGGGGGGCTGACTGGCTCCCTGACAGAAAGGCCAAATGCTTCTTTCAGATGGCAGCTGGCTAGAGTGGGAGAGACAAGGAGAAAGAGAGAGAGAGAGAGAGAGAGAGAAAGAGAAAAAGGGAGAGAGAGAGAAGAGAAAGAGATGAAGAGAGAAAGAGTGGAGGAGAACATGGAAAGAGAAGGTTGAGATAGGAAGACAGCAACATAAAGCAAGAGGATGATAGTATAGGGAGAGGGAGAGAGATAGAGCACGACATAGGGAGAGAAAAGGGTGAGACAGGGAGAGAGGATGGAGAGAAAAGGATAGGGAGAGAGAGAAAGGGAGAGCAACGTAGCCAGAGAGAAGGGTAAGATAGACAGAGAAAGAGAGAGACATAGGGAGAGAGGATGGAGAGATAGGGATAGGGAGAGAGAGAGAGAAAGGGAAAGCAACATGGGCAGAGAGAAGGGTGAGACGGAGAGAGAGAGAGAGAGAGAGAGAGAGAGAGAAAGAGAGTGACAGGGAGAGAGGATGGTTGGATAGGAAGAGGGAGAGAGAGAAAAGGAGACTGAAAGAAAGAAACAAAGAGAGAGAGGCAGGGAGAGAGAGGATGATGGGAGACAGACAGGAGGCTGAGAGAGAGAGAGGACAATGAGAGACAGACAGGAGACTGAAAGAAAGAAATAAAGAGACAGAGAGGCAGGGAGAGAGAGGACGGTGAGAGACAGACAGGAGGCTGAGAGAGAGAGAGAGGTTGGTTGTCACATCAGCCCATGACTCACCGGATGCCTTTTTCCCGTTCCCCCCCGCCCCTGTTTTTCCCGCTCCGGAGTAAGACCTCGGAGAGCCCTGTCCACCCACACCACTGCTGCCATCCTTTGTCCAGAAAATAATTTCTTGCTTTGTCTGGCTGTCACTCACCCCATCATAAATAAGTTCACCCCTGAAGGGACTGCCTGAGGGGGGAAACGAGAGAGAGGGAGAGGGAGAGGGAGAGAGAGAGAGAGAGAGAGAGAGAGAGAGAAGTGGGAAGCAACCCTTATCACAATATTTGACCTGCTGTAGCGTACCATTCCATTTGCCTTGACGTCTGGAGGGGTAACACTGTGTCCCAGCAGAGCTGTCCAGGAACAGTCTTCTAATCTCCAGTCATGTTAAAATCGCGGCTTGTGGAATCGCTGTCTCTATAATGCCATTACAAACGTGCGCGGCTCCAGGCTTCCTCTCGGAAAGAAACAATCAGGTGCTGTGGCTGCAAGTGGAAATTAGGTCTCTCTCACTTCCTCTGCTCTTATTTCAGGAGCGGAGCGCTGCTGGCGTTAAGGCTAAACCTCCTTCCAGACGGGAGAAAGCAACAGTAACCCTTTACTCTAGTGAAGGCTACATAAGACCGGCATAAGCTGGTCATTAACGTCCATAAAGGCTTAGTCCAGTCAGCGTCATCGGACCCAAAGGCTGCTTTTGTCACGGATTGTGCCATGACATAAATGACATACCATGTCATAACTGACTCTGTAGCTTAGCGTACACTACATGGCCAAAAGTATGTGGACACCCTGTCTGATTATAGGGGTTTCAGCCACATCCATTACTAACAGGTCTATGATATCAAGCATATAGCCATGCAGTCTCCAAAGACAAACAGTAGGCGGTAGGCGGTAGAATGGGTCGTACTGAAGAGCTCAGTGACTCTAAACACGGCACTGCCACAGAATGCCAGATCATGAGATTCCTGCCCTGCTAGATTTGCCCCGGGCCAACTGTAAACGCTACTGTTGTGAAACGTAAGTGTCTAGGAGCAACAACAGCTCAGCCACAAAGCCACGTAGACCATGCAGACTCACAGAGAGGAGCTACCGAGTACTGAAGCAATGTCAGCACAAGAGCTATGAGTCAGGAACTTACAGAAAGGGGTTTGCATAGTCGGGCAGCTGCGCACAAGCTGGTGATCACTATGTGCAATGCCAAGCGCTGGCTGGAAGTGGTGTAAAGACTCCGGGGCAGACACTAGGGTAGCATCTTCAATGACTGCATGTCTTTAGACTGGGGGAGGAAACCGGAGCCCCCCTCCCCCGGAGACCATGCAAGGACTCCACACAGAAAGGACTCTGGATGCCCCAGCCAGGGAATCGAACCCAGGCCCTTCTTGCTAGGAGGCGACAGCACTACTCACTGCGCTGTTGTGCTGCCCAGGGTGGGATACCATCTTCTGCAATATCCGTTATCCATTTAATTCCCCATTGACATGCTGCCATGTGCCCCACCAACTTTCCAAATGTCCGACAAACTCAAACAAGCCTGTATTTACATATGCACACAAAAACAGCCCAGCGTTTCTGGTGTTTAGTGAAATGCATAGAGCTCACCGTGGTTGTAGCAAAGTCCAAGAGCTGAGAAGTTCGAGAGTCCATGCATCCTCTTTGTGGTTTGTGCTTGGGAAGTGACGTCCCCCTTCACTGTCCATACAATAATCCATAGCAGTGGACAGGAGACGGAGCACAGCGAATTCAAGTAGAAGGTGCATAAAAGAAACCCCTTCTGCATGGACACACAAAACAAACTGGTTGTTAATGAGCGTGCTAAAGAAGCTAATAGCTTAGCATAGAAGAGCATGAGCTAGCGTAGCTTAATACTATACCTCTCTGAGATTTGCAGTATACATTAGATACTATTAAAACAGTGCAGGAACATAGAAACACCTACATCAAACCATAGAGGGCTCAAAAGGAGATCAACAGGTAGCGGCATACTGACAGCCCCTCCAGAGCCTAGCGCTGTGTTTGGAATGGTTCATTTGTTGACTCATATGCTACTCACTGTATAGCATTTGCTACGTAGTGAACTGACTAGGGGACAACCGAGACACGGCACCAACTCATCTATACACTGAATCACCAACCTACACACACTAGTGAACACAAACACACTAGCGGCAGCCCTATCCGAGGCACCTGGAGAGCTATTGGGGGGTTAGGTACCTTGCTCAAGGGAACTACAGTCGTGTCCTATCAGTTCTGGGAAACGACCACGAGCCTGGTTCCCTAACCTACAGCACACAAACTGCCCCATCCACTTTCATATTCATATTCTGTTGCATAAACAAATCAAACATGACTGCCTTATGAACTGTTGAACGCTAGGTTAGCCTATCACTGATTTTGGAAAACACATTAACTTAGCTGTCTAGCTACAGCAGTCACAAGTTTGGGCACAGCGACTCAAAGAAGGTTCTCCTTATGTTTATCTTAAAGCTTTACTGTAGAATAAAAGTGAAGGCATCAAACTATAAAACAGCACTCATGGAATTATACAGTCCACCTTAAAAAGCTCCAAAATGGACCTTTACAGGAGGATAAACCAGCTTTCTGAACCTGCAGTGGAGGCTGATAGAACAAGGTTTATTTCTAAGCAGGTTTGGAGCAATTCTATTGGTCGGTCCATCATGAATATTCACTAAACTGAAAGAGGAGCTAGGGCTTTTAAACTGGGCAACTAAATATATATTAGAGGTGGAGATATGGAGAAATATAATACTGTGGTACATCAAGAGTATATGTGGTATATCAGGATATGTGTTTCAGACCATTTAGTTGGGTGTGCCTAAACTTTTGACTGGTACTGTAGCTACACTTTTACACCTCCAGAAGTTTAAATCTGCATGTGAAGTCACTTAATAAATAGGCACTGTCAATTCACAAATACTAAAAATCTAATAATTAAATTAAAAATGGCATCTACGTACTTTATGCATATATATATATAAACCCGGCGTCTCAGGACATCTCTTCTGCCGGTCTGGGATATATCCGACACAATGCAACCACTTCTTCTTTGTTGGTAGTAAGACACCACCACAGTGCATTATGGCATACACTGGAAATTCTAGTATACATTGTCTGTACACTACATGTGATGCATTATGGGTGATCAGTAGTGAACTATATAGGGAATGACACGTACCACCGAGATTTCAAACAGCCCTATAAAACAACTGACTGTACTATTTCTGTAATAGGGAGCTAATCCAAACACAGCTTTGGTTAGTTCCCCACTAGGCCATACCTGTCTCCTTCTTCACCTGTTCTGAATACAGCTCAATAATACTCCCTTATGCCCCCTGGAGGCTGGGAATAAAACAGCACAGGAAAAATGTGACCGCACCTTTTATCTGTCACCATTGGTACTTTCCAAAACCTGCAGTAACTCCTAAACCGCTTTATCCTTGATGGAGTGATGGAGCCTCTCCCGGTGTTCTATGGGCAGAATGCCTTGGACAGACCGCCAGTCCATTGCAGGGCAGACACACATACACATAGGTGGCAATTTAGCATCTCCAATTCGCCTGAATTTGTACTGTGGGAGGAAACCGGAAACATGGCAACTCCACACAAATAGGACCCGGGGCGCCCTGGCCGGGAATCGAACCTAGGCCTTTCTTGCTGCAAGGCGACAGTGCTGCCCACCATGCGTGCACAAAACTAGTGTGCGGTTTGATGATTCTGTGTGCTGATCACAACCCTGTTAAACATCTTCGGGATGAATTACAGCGCCGATGGCAAGCCAGGCCTTCTTGTCCGACATCAGTGCCTGACCTCACAAATGGTCTTTAAAGGGAATTGGCACAAATTCCCACAGACACGCTCCCAAATCTCCTGGAACGCCTTCCCAGGAGAATGGAGGCCATTACAGCTTAAATTCAATGTCACCTGACCAAAGACAAGCGTTTATATAGACCCTATGTATGCGGTCATGAAGGGCTGATGTAGGTGCCACGTACCTGTATGAAGCATGACCCACAACAGTGTGATAATGCTGTGAAGTATGACAGCACCGTGGAGGAGGGGGTGTTAATTGCTTTATGAGATGAAGTGTGTCTCACACAATGAAAGACTTTCATTAATATTTCATCATCACATCCCTGGTGAACTTCTCTCATGTTTTTCTAATGAGCTTCATGATGGCATGAACTCCTAACCTGTTTCTAGAAGTACCTGCCGCACACTCATATTCTTGACCTTTAGGAGTTTAACAGTCACTCTGTTCAGTACTGCATATAACTGTATAACTGTATCCTTTCTATGTTGCTTTTGTGCTCGTCTTGCTATCCGGTGTGGAACAGAGGAAGATGGGTTCCCCTGTTGAGTCTTGGTTCCTCTCGAGGTTTCTTCCTCTTGCTCTGAGGGAGTTTTTCCTTGCCACTGTCACCTTTGGCTTGCTCACTGGGGGCTTAGTGAGCTTATGCTTTAGAGTCTTGGTTCCTCTCAGTGTTTCTTCTTTATGCTCTTAGAGAGTTTCTCATTTTGNCATGCTCTTAGAGAGTTTCTCTTCTTGAGTCTTGGTTCCTCTCAGTGGTTCTTCATGTTCTTAGAGAGCTGTTCCTTTTGAGTCTCTGGTCCTCTCTGTGGTCCATCATGCTCTTGAAGAGTCTCTTTTTTCGAGTCTTGGTTCCTCTCAGTGGTTCTTTATGTTCTTAGAGAGTTGCTCCTTTTGGGTCTCGGATCCTCTCTGTGGTCCATCATGCTCTTAAAGAGTCTCTCTTTTTGAGTCTTGGTTCCTCTCAGTGGTTCTTTATGTTCTTAGAGAGTTGCTCCTTTTGGGTCTCGGATCCTCTCTGTGGTTCTTCATGCTCTTAGAGAGTTTCTCATTTTGAGTCTCTGGTCCTCTCTGTGGTCCATCATGCTCTTAAAGAGTCTCTCTTTTCGAGTCTTGGTTCCTCTCAGTGGTTCTTTATGTTCTTAGAGAGTTGCTCCTTTTGGGTCTTGGGTCCTCTCTGTGGTTCTTCATGCTCTTAGAGAGTTTCTCATTTTGAGTCTCTGGTCCTCTCTGTGGTCCATCATGCTCTTAAAGAGTCTCTCTTTTCGAGTCTTGGTTCCTCTCAGTGGTTCTTTATGTTCTTAGAGAGTTGCTCCTTTTGGGTCTTGGGTCCTCTCTTTGGTTCTTCATGCTCTTAGATAGTTTTTAAGTTTTAAGTGTTTCTTCTTTATGCTATCAGAGAGTTTTTCCTTTTTTTGAGTCTCGGTTCCTCTCAGTGTTCCTCTCTATGATCTTGGGGAGTTTTTCCTGACACTGTCTCCCTCTGCTTTGTCGTAAGTGGGCTAGACCCATATTTCTGGGCTGCTTTGGGCCAGTGTTTGTTGTAAAATCAGACGTAAAGTCGATTGAATTGACGGATCCATGTTCAGGCTGCATATGCCCTGTTTTGTGGTGCTTGTTACGTGGTGGTATTAAAATCCCTTTCAGCCTAATAAGAAACAGAGATTTCTCATTGAAACTGTCAGACAGAAAAGTCTACTGGGCACCATGTTAACATTGGCCCGATTACGTGACCATGACATGATCGTTTTGACCTTTCACACACATGCAAAATAATTATCGTACATGCTGTAATCTCTCGTTAAGATGAATGGGAGTTTTCCAGCGTTCTGTAAAGCCTGACCAAATGAAAAGCCTTTATGGGCAGAGCGTTCCAGTCATCTGAATTAAGTGACGTGCTTAGCGAAGCAGGACTGCATAAAGCTTGTCAGAAATAACTTTTTCAGCTTTCAGCTTAGCGGAGGCTTAGAAAAGAAGAATGGAGACGCTGTGATTTCCACAGCAGATTGATATCAGATTAGCATAGCTGCCCCACCAGCTCCTGTAGGAGAGGCGCCTGAAAGCTCTACCTGCACCTTTAAAGTCAAGCCAAAGGAATGTCAACATTGACATCAATGTGCTGGTGTGTCTCCCCTGGCGGAAGGAAAGGTTGGGGGCTGGTGCTATTATGTCTGTGCCATGCCAGTCGTGCTGCCTTTTGAAGGCCGTCCATCATGCATGTTTTATCACAGAGTGAAGCAGAAGCCTCAGAAGTACCCGTGGCCTGCCAGCCTCTGCAGTTGTCTGTCAGTTATTTGGGATGAGGCGTCCAGGCTGCATGCAGGTGCTGCTGGACAGATGTATTGATTTGCGTGGGCTGCTGACCTGATAATGATGGAGTTAACGCGGGACATGGGGGGACAGGGACAGCTGTGTCTCTAGGGGACGGCCGTCTTTCAGTTGTCTGCTCTGGTTTGTCTGTTGTGCTGTAATGTCTCATGGAGTTCTCCGCTGTCATGTTCAACTTTGTTTATAATTCTAATTAAAAGTCTGTTTCTATATGTCTATATGTCAATCTATTAATCTGTATTTATTTGTCTTTCTGTATGTATATCTATCTGTCTATCTATCTATCTATCTATGATACACTATAGTGCCAAAAGTATTCACTCCCCCATCCAAATCATTGAATTCAGGTGTTCCAGTCACTTCCATGGCCACAGGTGTATAAAACCAAGCACCTAGACATGCAGACTGCTTCTACAGACATTAGTGAAGGAATGGGAGCTCAGTGAATTCCAGCGTGGTACCGTGATAGGATGCCACCTGTGCAACAAGTCCTATAACAAACTTCATGTGGCCTTCAGATCAGCTCAAGAACAGTGCGTAGAGAGCTTCATGGAATGGGTTTCCATCACTGAGCAGCTGCATCCAAGCCTTACATCACCAAGTGCAATGCAAAGCGTCAAATGCAGTGGTGTAAAGTGCCGCCACTGGACTCTAGAGCAGTCGAGACGTGTTCTCTGGAGTGATGAATCACGTTTCTCCATCTGACAATCTGATGGATGAGTCTGGGTTTGGCGGTTGCTAGGAGAACGGTACTTGTCTGACTGCATTGTGCCGAGTGTAAAGTTTGGTGGAGGGGGGGTTATGGTTTGGGGTTGATGTTCAGGAGTTGGGCTCGGCCCCTTAGTTCCAGTGAAAGGAACTCTTAATGCTTCAGCAGACCAAGAGACTCTGGACAATTCCGTGCTCCCAACTTTGTGGGGACAGTTTGGGTACGGCCCCTTCCTGTTCCAACAAGACTGCGCACCAGTGCACAAAGCAAGCTCCATAAAGACATGGATGAGCCGGTTTGGTGTGGAAGAACTTGACTGGCCTGCACAGAGTCCTGACCTCAACCCGATAGAACACCTTTGGGGTGAACTAGAGTGGAGACTGTGAGCCAGGCCTTCTCGTCCAACATCAGTGTCTGGCCTCACAAATGCACAAATGGTCCAAAATTTCCATAAACACATTCCTAAACCTTGTGGAAAGCCTTCCCAGAAGAGTTGAAGCTATAATAGCAGTGGGCTGACATCATATTAAACCCTATGGATTAAGAATGGGATGTCACTCAAGTTCATATGCGTGTGAAGGCAGACGAGTGAATACTTCTGGCAGTACAGTGTGTGTATAAATGTTCTTATTTTGATGGTTTAAAGGCTGATGATTTAACGCCTCCTGAATGTTATCATGCACTGGTCTCACTGATGTGGTCATGTACGCCCATTAGCATGTACTCACGGATGAAGGGTTCGTTATGTGCTCATGCTCCTCGGTTCCATTTGTTTGATGGTTTTATTTTATCTGTTTGTTTCATGAGCAGAGGTGAACGAGCTTAGAGAGTAGAGGCAGTGACCATCATTGGATGACCATCGTTCGAGAGGGCTGTTTTCCTCACTTTTTTAAAGGTACTTTGAACACAGTGCTACACACTTTTTAGAGGTCAGAAGCATGTAATCCACTCACATCGTAATGCGTCAGACTGAAAGTCCATTTTGGGCTCATGTTTGTCAGAGTTTGAGTTACAACATAAATATAGCCATGTTATTTATGTTGAGTCCAGCACTCATGTACGCTATACACTCATTATCAAGAATAGCTGCACCCAGAAGGAATCAACTGACAGGAATGAAACTTGGTGGGTAGGTTTGACATCATGAGACATGCCAATGATTCAAGTTTCACGTTCGGCCACACATGTGACGTAAGCACGGACGGGTCTTATCGCTGTACCTGACTGACCCAACAGCCACGATTGCAGACATCCAGCGAGCAGTGATGCCCTCCATGAGTCATCCTGTTAGTGCAGCACCATTGGCAGACGACTGCACGACGCAGGACTACATGCACGCAGACCGTTACAACGACTGTCCTTAACACCACGTCAACGTCACCAAATACTGCAATGGTGTCGTGCCAGACTGTCATGGAGTGACTCAGAATGGCAGCAGGTCATCTTCAGTGACGAGTCCCACTTTTGTCTTGGTGGAGACGACCAACGAATCAGCGTGTGGAGGCACCGTGGTCAGCGCCAAGATGAACGGTCTGTTATCACACATCACACGCCCAGAAGGCCTGGTGTCACTCCACCTCCACCCCTACCGCACAGCCTGCAGGAACTGGACACCATTAGGAACCTCTACAACTCCATGCTGAGTCGTCTGGCATGAGTTAGCCTGACACCATACTGAGAGACACTACTTCTGTATGTGTAGCTCAATAAATATTGATCATATCAGTCTAAATTTATTATCATCTATTATTCCTGGGAACCTTTATCTTCCTTCCCAACAGCATCGCAATCCCAGAAGAGAGTGTATATGTGGATGAGGTTCCGGATCTACTAGATTAGGTTTGGATAGGGTCTAGCAGGTGCTGGATCTGGCACAAACGATGCCCTGAGTACACACACACACACACACACACACACACACATACATATAAATGCTAGAAGTTAGGTTTCATATCTAGAGCCAGTTTTAGTGCCGATTTACCCTACCATCACCTCCATCAGCCTCCGTGTCGTCTGAAGATTACAGGGCCCTTTCATCTGCTTGATTTTGCCCACCAAGACTGAATGCTAGCTTTCGTTTTTGATTAGCAGTGGGAGTATTATTAAGGGGGAAAGTGTTCCTTCGCCTGTTCTATTGCACATCACTTACCAAGAATGATTTAAGTGTTCCTTGTGTTCTTTCAGCAAGTAAGTATAGGCTCGGTTTGTGTCTCCTCCTGAAAAGGCAATACAAGCAATACCAGATTTACTGTGGGGGGAATAAAAGGAAACGGCTTTTGAGTCGAACTCGAGTCACAGCTTCTTTTATTCCGTGTCATCTTTTCTTTCTTCTTCCACACGGCCTATTATGGTCAACGCACAGCTCTCTCCTCGGCAAGCCTTGATTATTTCAGCTCATTACCGTGAAACTCCGGAGGGTGTCATTTATAGAAAATGACAGGATGAAACTAGATTCAGTCTGAAGAAAGAGGGACAAACATACAGTCGTTTGCCGAAGCGGTGCCGGGTCGCGCGAGCGCTTGCCTTGTAGTTGCCCTGTGTTGGATTTGAGACGATGTACGTATGCCCGGCATCCTATACGGGCTGCGTTTCTCCGGCTGTCTGAAGACATTTATAACGCTTTGATACTCTCTAGCAAGTTTGTGTGACACAAACAATGTTTTGAACCCTCTTCATATGATCAGTGACTTGAAAAGAAGCGCGATAAAAGAGTTTGATGATAAAACAGTGATGCTGCAAAGCATCCTAGAAGTCTGCGTGTGAACTTCTCCGGGTTGCTGCCTTTAATCTACATAGAGATACTACTTATATTCAGCAATACATGCTTTCAGCAGCTGCAACAAGTTCACCAGCAAAGAGAATACCAAAGTCACTCTCTCCCCCCTTCTCCCACTCTCTCTCCGTCTCTCGCACTCTTTCCCTCCACTTTTCCCACTCTGTTTCCCCCTGTTCTGGTATTTATTAGCATTTATATTGGTTATGTTTTTGTATTTGTGGCCTTTTGGGGAGTTTTAGGAGGTTTGGTGAGGTTGGGCCGGTCTCCCAGACTCATGGGTTCGGATGTGTTCCTGATGGCAGCCCAAGCATGGAGGATGAACGTTGTGGATGAACAAGGCTGAAGAAGGAGAGTTTGGTGGGTAGCATTATTGAGAGTGGTGTTTGGATCCCCAGGAGCGATCACATCCTAGCCACCAGAGCTGCTAGAGTCACCAGAGCTTCGTTTCCATCAGCTGGTCTCCTGTACTGTCCCTCTCCTGCTCATCGGCCAGCCTGACTAAAATGACCACAGTAGAGCCCTCCACTTTTCCCCCTGTATTTCCCCCTGTTCTGGTATTTATTAGCAGTTATATTGGTTATGTTTTGGTAATTGTGGCTGTCTGGGGAGTTTTAGGAGGTTTTAGGAGGTTTGGTTAGGTTGGGCTGGTGACTTTGCCAATTTATGGTGGGTTGGAATGGTCTCCCCGACTCATGGGTTTAGATGTGTTCCTGATGGCAGCCCGAGCATGGAGGATGAACTTTGTGGATGAACAAGGCTGAAGAAGGAGAGTTTGGTGGGTAACATTATTGAGAGTGGTGTTTGGGTGAGCCCCAGGAGCGATCACATCCTAGCCACCAGAGCTGCTAGAGTCACCAGAGCTTTGTTTCTGTTGGCTGGTCTCCTGTCCTGTCCCTCTCCTGCTCGTCGGCCAGCCTGACTAAAATGACCACAGTAGAGCCCTCCACTTTTCCCACTGTATTTCCTCATGTTCTGGTATTTATTAGCAGTTATATCGGTTATGTTTTCGTATTTGTGGCTGTTTGGGGAGTTTTAGGAGGTTTGGTGAGGTTGGGCCGGTGACTTTGACACTTTGTGGTGGGCTTGGATGGTCACCCAGACTCATGGGTTCGGATGTGCTCCTGATGGCAGCTGATGCATGGAGGATGAACGTCGTGGATGAACAAGGCTGAAGAAGGAGAGTTTGGTGGGTAGCATTATTGAGAGTGGTGTTTGGGTGAGCCCCAGGAGTGATCACATCCTAGCTACCAGAGCTGAAGCTCTGGTCTTTACATAGTCCAAAAGTAGTTCTCTTTTAAGCCCGTCTCTTGCACCATTTATACTGAAGGAGCCTACATCCAAACTTCCCATATCCAAAGATGGAAGAATAAACAGGAAACAGAGAGTAGAAGGCCCACTAGCAAAGAAAGAAAGCAGAAACTGACGACCAGGAAAAGGTCTTTGTGAATATGTAAGCTCACTGGAGAAAAACAGTGGTAGTAACTTCAGGCTCCTGCAGATGGCACGAGGATGATGGGGCTATAAATACCTGCGGGGTGTGAGTGACGGGATCCATAGATTGAGAAGAGGTGCTACAGTGCAGTGAATGTCTCGTTCCATGTGTGGTAAATGGCTCCAAAGCAGATGTTAATGATTGGCTAAAAGGAGTGACTGCGTTTGGGCTTGCCAAAGACCATTGTGTGAAGGAAGTAGCTGAATCTGCAGGTGTATGGAAGCGTACGGTCATACGGGTCAACCAGCAGTAGCTAAAATCCCAGTCCACAGAGAATTCTCCTCGGAATTGTGCCAGGGAAGGCATCCACCAAATCTGGCCCAACTGCTCAATTCTTTGATGCAAGAGTGTCTGAACATTGATGTGGCCTACATCCAGAAACTTGTCCAGTACATACCCAATCCAATCCCAGCTGTTATTGGTGCTGGTGGAGGAATTACATGGTATTAGGTACGTTTCAGTCACAGGGGACTCATTTTTAGTCTGGGCGTCATTTTAATTTGGTTGACTCCTCGAGGCTGAGGATCCCTCCAAGAGACAATTCACCTAGGGTACATCAGTGGATGGGATTTTAAGCAGTTTTGGGAAAGGTGTCGCTTAAGCAAAGGACTAGGATACTGTTAGACAGTGATGGAATGTGGGAAAAGGTCAACCTAGACTCTTCTCGCAACAGTATACAGCCGGATCCAGTATGGATAGGAGGACTGCTCTTACGGACAACCAACATGTTGAAGAGTAGGTAGTGGGTCAGAACCCAGAGCCAGGGTTCCAGGCAGGTTTGGCAAAGCTGCACCGAGACCTGGGGACTTTTCTTTCTTCAAGAGAAAGCAAAAGGCGGTCTTGTGAAAGCTCATTTTCATTTCGGGCACATGCTGGGTTTGGACTTGTATGACATGTTGAGTGAATGCATTGTGCAGAGAGAACTGCCTCGAAGTTGCCGCAGGGCGGTTTTGTCCCTCCTTCCATAAAAGGGAGATTTATGTGACATTAAAAGCTGGCGTCCAGTGCGCTGCCCGGTGATTACTTGCCAACCACCTTAAAGAGCATCTTTCATCAATCATACATAGAGGTCAGTCACGCCGTAGACCAGGACACTCAGGACACGTCTACCAGAACTCCCCAGCCTTGGTGATAATATTGTTGGACTTATTTCCTTGGATCAGGAAAAGTGTTCAACTGCATGAACCATCTTTTGGAAAGATTTGGAGAAATTCCGGATTTGGAGAGGAGTTTGCCTGTTATTTTGAGTTGCTGTATTCCAACGTCTGTCTGGTTAATGACGTGGGCTGATGGTAGAGTCGGCGAGGCATTAGACAGAGGTGCCCCTTGTCAGGGCAGCCTTACTCCTTGGCCATAGAACCTTTACTGGTCCAGGTGACTGGGGTCAGAGTCTCCAGATGGGGAGGAGTTTCAGCCGGTGCTGATGATGTTAGTGTGATGGTGAAGGATGAGAGGGACGTACGGCACCTGCAGGACAGCCTTCGCCATTACGACTTCCGGGTTAGCTGGAGGAAGTGTGAGGCTTTGTGGTGTGGAGGTGGCTGTACACTACCCAGCGGGGTGGGGGGTAACTTTCACAACAGACTTGTTCATTCTGGGTCCATGCTACTCCTCCTCTCAGCATCAGGGGTCCTGCCTGTTGAACTCCTATATCTCTCTCTCTCTCTCTCTCTTCCTCTTCTCTCTCTTTGTCTTTCACTCTCTCTCTCCTGCTCCCTCTTTCTTTCTCTTTCTTCCACTTTCCTTCTCTTTCCATATTTCTGTCTCTTCACCTCAGATTCATTTCTCTGCTAATCTCCCTTTCTTTCTACCATTCAGTCATTCTATCTTTCTTTTTCTCTTCACTACAGTCTCTCTCTCTCACTCACTCCCATTCCTCCCACCTCTGTCAAATCAATTTACTTTCTTTTGTACTTTCTCTTTTGCAGTATCTCTATCTCTTTCCTTCTTTCCATCTCTATCTTTCTCTCTCTCCTCTTTCTTCTTCCATGTACTCCTCTTTTTACTTTACCTTTTCTCTATTCATCTTCATCTGTCTGTTTATCTATCTGTTCCCTCTCTCTCTCTTTCCCTCTCTCTCAATCTTTCTTTCTTTCTTACTTTTGCAGTCTCTCCATTTCTTTCCTTCTTTCTATCTCTATCTTTCTCTCACATTTCTATCTTTCTCTCTCCTCTCTCTCCTTCCATGTACCCCTTTTTTACTTCATATTCTCTCTATTTACCTTCATTGCTCCGTGTATCTGTTTTCTCTCTCTCTCTCCCTCTCTCAATATTTTTCTTTATTTCTCACTTTCTCTTTTGCAGTCTCTCCATCTCCATTTCCTTCTTTCCATCTCTATCTTTCTCTCTCTCTCTCTTCTTTCTCATTCCATGTACCCCTCTTTTTACTTTTACTTTGCCTTCTCTCCATTTAATTTCATCTGTCTGTTTATCTATCTGTTCTTTCTACCGCTCTCTCCCCAACTCTCCCTCTCTCTCCAACTTTTCTTTATTTCTCACTTTCTCTTTTGCAGTCTCTCCATCTCCATTTCCTTCTTTCCATCTCTATCTTTCTCTCACATTTTCATTTCTCTCTCCTCTTTCTCCTTCCATGTACTCCTCTTTTTGCTTCACCTTCTCTCTATTTATCTTCATCTGTCTGTTTATCTATCTGTTCTCTCTCTCTTTACCTATCTATCTTCACTACAGAGTGCTCCTATATGGTCAGTGGACAGTGAGTGCAGATACAAGCAGGTGGTTTTAACGTTATGGCTGTTCGGTGTGTGACGCCTTAAGCCGGAGAAAGTGGCCTGAAACTTAATTTACCAAAACCTGTAATGTGCACCTACAATATCAGTCAGACAAATTCCAGTCAGATATTTTCCCCCAAATCATTCAGCTCAAGGTGTAGCACAGCATCCGGGGGTCATTTAGTAGGGCTAATCATCATGCTCCACTAAACCCTCTACTTTTTATAGAGCCCATAACAATCCAAGGGGAAGTAAAGTTCATGAGCGCTGACTAATATAAGGCTATTATAAGTGGACTGTATGAGGTTTTATATACAAACACACACATATAAGCTCACCAGACAAAAACGTAGTCACCTGTGACTGAAACGTACCTAATAGAGTGTAACACTTCCATGAGTACCAATAACAGCTGTGATTGGACTGGGCATGGACTGGACAAGTTTCTGGATGTAGGTAGGATGGCCACACATCCGGTTTTAGGCCGGACAGTCCGGTTTTTCAACTCCCAGTCCTCCATTCAGCACAGTACCTGGACGGACATCTATTAGTCCTGTTTTCGAGATGAACGATTTAAAATGTTCACTCGCCAACAATATTGTGCGTGCCATTGGTTCGCGTCCGTGTCAAAAGACATGCCTTGCATTTCATTGGTTTACCAAGGTCATGTGACATTGTGACTCGCCTACCGGCTAACTGCAGGTCATCTCTCTAAATGCTAGTCAATTAGTAAGCTTCCATCTGACTCACGAATGTCACCCATTCCTCAGAATTAGGTGAGTATAGCATCATATATGTGTTATATAGGTTTGATTATGATTTTAATTCTGTTCTAGTATCGTGATCGGCCCCCCCAACACCCCCCCCCTTTATGATGTCCTCTTTTTGGGGTTATAAAAGTGGGCACCCTGGATGTAGGCCACATCAATGTTCAGACACTCTTACATGAAAGAATTGGGCAGTTGGGCCAGATTTGGTGGATGACTTCCGGGGCACAATTCTGAGGAAAATTCCCGGTAGACTGGGAATTTGTTGCCACTGCTGGTAGACCCGTATGACCATCCGCTTCCATACACCTGCAGATTCAGCTACTTCCTTCACACTATGGTCTTTGGCACACCCAAATGCAGTCACTCCTTTTAGCCAATCATTAACATCTGCTTTGGAGCCATTTACCACACATGGAACGAGACATTCCCTGAACTGTAGAACTCTTCCCAATCTATGGATCCCGTCACTCACACCCTGCAGGTATTTATAGCCCCAGCATCCTCATGCAGTGCTATCTGCAGGAGCCTGAAGTTTCTACCACCTTAAATATGCAAGGGGACTCAAAACAGCATTCCCAAAGGAGTGCTATTGCCACATACTTTGGGCTACAGTCATTACCTTAGTAGAATTGGCTAGAATGAAGCTGTTGATTTCAGAGTGACTCATAGGTCTCTAAACTGATCTCTGACACCTGCTGTGTTATCAAGACCCCTCTCTGCGGACATCTCTGGGGATAGCAGCAAGGCTTTGAAGGTCAGGGCCCAAAGATTTCCTAGAGTGTGCTCATACGGTGTTTATGATTGTTTTCGCTGTGAATAATGGATCATAAAATGGTTTTGTGGGAATCGAATCTGGGATTTCAGGCCTTCTAAAGGGATATTGCATCACAATATTGCTGGACGATCTGATGCATAAAAATGATGTGACACGGACGGAAACATCAGACAGAAGTGTGCCGTACCGGCTCAGTGGTCCAGAAAAGGTTCATTTAAGCGGATAAGCTTCAGGTTGTCACTTTTCACTAGGGAGCCAATCAAAAATGAGGGTGGAGGATAAAGCTAAACAGCATGTACGCAGGACTGTAGAGTACAGCAGTTCTGCCTGCTTTAGCAATTAATATATGTAATGTAAATATATGATAAGATAATATGATCATATATAATTAATATATGAATCTCAAAGATATACAGGTGTATTAATTAACTGGGTAATTCACCGGCAAACGTCCTGTACATTACTATCAGTGAGGTTTCTTGAGAAATTGCAATGAGTACCCCTCATCCCCATGGCTTGGTGAGTAACTTCTTAAAAATATAATAAAAATATAGATACGTGTGTATATAAATTAGGAAAATGTACAATATATACCATATATGACTGAACCGTATAGGAGCAGAACATATATGTGCAGTGCTAGTGCAAATAAATGACAGAAAGCAGCCAAATATAGACCCAAGTATCCTTATTAAATATACATGTATCATACACATGGTGTTCATAATGCAGTATAAACATAATAACACTGATCGTTATACAGAAGTCTGTAGAAGTGATACACTGATGTGTTATATAGGTTAGGTTATGATTTTAATTCTGTTCTAGTATCGTGATCGACCCTCACACCCCCTTCCCCTCCCACCTTTATGATATCCTCCTTTTTGGGGTGACCAAAGTGGGTATGTTCAGACACTCTTCATCAAAGAAATTAGTGCAAATAAATGACAGAACTGTGGAATAGCAGCCAAATATAGACCCAAGTATCCTTATTAAATATACATGTATCATACACACAATGTACATAATGCAGTATAAACATGATAACACTGGTCCTTATATAGAAGTGATTAATTAGAAGTGATACTTGAATCACCAGGAAACATGCAAAAAGTGGTCACCAATTGATGTGACCACTGTAAAGACCTGTATGTAACCGTGCCATACTACCCAACTGGAAAAACCCATGTCTAATACATCACGACTGTCCAAAGACAAACAAGGATCTCCAAAATGGTAACTTTACAGGAGTGGCCAAAGACCTCATGTGACTTTAATGGAAGTCAATGGAACCAAACAGTTTCGGGCCATTTCTGTTGGTCCATTCATCATGAAATTTACACACAGTGTAAAAAGTAGCTCCTGTGATCAAATGAGGCATAAAAGTAAAAATCAACAAAAATGGAGATACATGTTTTTCTTTGGACAGCGACGATATATTTCATTAGTGTTGAGCTTTAAAGTCGGCTGATAGCAAGCATGCAACTCAAACCTGAACAAAAGTCTGTCTTGCTGAGTTTTAACACTCAGCATGAACCCCTGTGGGGACAGAAGAACAATCCGATACAAGTCCACCTTATCCTGATCATTCCTGTTCACTCAGTAATAAGAAATAGAATCAATCGCCATCAAAATGACTGTAATGTCAGCTTACAGACACTTCAAACAAGCCATTAGGTATCTGTTCTGACACAGGTTTCTGTACCTGTATAGGCAAAAATGTATAGATTACAACTGTGCAGCTGCGAAATAAACTTCTGATCAAAAGTATTAAAACTGTCGGCATCTACATGTTAAATAACGGCCTATCTAAGTAGGCCAGGGTCTCCTGAAAATAACAACATATGGCATGTGTGGCTGTCGCATGTAAATACTTCATAATTGGGATTGTACTTCAGCAAAACAGCCAAACCAATTACATGAAATGACCCAAGGGCCCTAAGGGCTGACCCACTTCACACTGGCTGCATGTTAGGGGTGCTCTGGATGTTGTGGGAAGATACAAGAACAGGTTTCCCCAATGAGGAGACCTTAATTACAGATCGGCTCTACCGTTGATTCCCACCCATGACTTAGTAAGGCACGAGCCTGTCCTCAGGGCAGTGCCTATGTTATTATGAAGCAATTCCACAGCCAGAGCACAGTAAACACGCTTATCAACAGCACTTATATATTAGTATCGTTTTGGTCCATGCTAATTTCAGTGAGGTCATTTTCATGTTACCTTGAGAGCCTGGAAATATCCAGCCTTACAGATTCCAGTCAGTACTGTATGTGGATTCCACCCCCCCTCCCCCAATTTCCCATTGACTGAGTGAATGACATGGCACTCAGCTGGGGTATTAATCAGTGAGTTTGCAGTGGGAATCACTCCAGCACGGGGACAGAACGCCTGGGGCTTGTTTTGAAAATCTGCTCTACAATAACAAATAGCAGGTGGGTTCATCCCAACACTGGTGGAGTATTTTTATAAACCTACGATCCCGGTTTGATTTAAAACCTAAAGCGTAATTTCATTAAAATGCTTCCTGCTTTCAAAAGATAAGCTCTAGGTTTTTTTTTTTTTTTTTTAATTTCGCAGATTGCAAAGTGCCATTATTATCTGTTTAATTATTCCATGTGATTAGGGCCTCTAATGAATGGAACGTCAGCGTAATGCCTGATTCGGTGTCATTTACCCACAGATAAATCTACAGGCTGCTAGAACTTCCCATCGCTTTCTGCTGCAGGATATAGAAGGAGAGAGAAAAAGAGTGAGAGGGATGGAGGGAGGGAGGGAGAGAGAGAGGGAGGGAGCGCAAAGGCTTTGAAAGGCTGGAAAAAAAAATGGTGAGAACGGGGGTTTTATTTTTAGACGTCTACGGCGCACGAAAACGGACTCGCCGAGATCTTTTCATTTTGTAATTAGATTAAATCAGCTTCATTCAGGGGGCTTCTGTAAACCTTAATGAAAACGAGGAGACGGGAGAAGAGACGGGACCAAAAGAGCGGTGCTGTTGAAGATATCCACCGCTCCGAATTGCCTATATGTTTAAAGCAAAGAAAGGCCATGTTGTATTACACCAGAGAGGCCAAAAGAGGAGCGTGAGTGGGAAAGGAGCACAATAGATCCATTAAACTATGAAGGAAGTGCTAATTACACCGGCAGCACCCTCTGATCTAGAGCTACCTTAATATCTGTGTTACCAATATGGGCGCATTAATGTCAGAGTCAGAACACCCTAGATCTGAGCTCATTCTCAGAACAATTAGTTGATGAAATTCACTAGTGGTTGGCCGTGTTGACCAAAGGAAAACGCTGGATAATGCAGGAGCTTCTCAACCCTTTCCACCCCAAGACCCCACCTGATGATACCTACAAAGCAAACCAGCCCACCAGAAAACTACAACCCACTTTAATACAAAGTCATGATATGTCCAAATTCAAACAAGGGAGCTCTAAAGGCACCCCAAGAAACCTCTCCAACAGTGGTTAGCCAGTGTCTATGTCGTCTGTGTTACCAATATGGGCGCATTAATGTCAGAGTCAGAACACCCTAGATCTGAGTTCATTCTCAATTCACGTTGTTGGCCATGTTGACCAAAGGAAAACGCTGGATAATGCAGGAGCTTCTCAACCCTTTCCGGCCCAAGACCCCACCTGATGATAACTACAAAGCAAAACAGCCCACCAGGAAACTACAACCCACTTTAATACTTACAATTTCTCCAATAAATCTGATTAAAGCAAAGTCATGGTATATCCAAATTCAAACGAGAGAGCTCTAAAGGCACCGCAAGAAACCTCTCCAACAGTGGTTAGTGGCTATGTCGTCTGTGTTACCAATATGGGCACATTCAAATCAGAGTCAGAATGCCCTGGATCTGAGTTCATTCTCAGGACAATTAGTTGACAAAGTTACTAGTTGTTGGGCATGTTGACCAAAGGAAAAGCCTGGATAATGCAATGCTCTACAACGGAGGTTCTCAACCCTTTCCGTCCCAGAAGCAACTGATGATGACTACAAAGCATAGCGGCCCATCAGAGACTCAAACAAGGGAGCTCTGAAAGCACCCCAAGAAACCTCTCCTACAGTGGTTAGCCAGTGGCTATCTTGTCTGTGTTACCAATATGGGCACAATCAAATCAGAGTCAGAACACCCTAGATCTGAGCTCATTCTCAGAACAATTAGTTCTGAGAAATTCACTAGTTGTTGGCTGTGTTGACCAAAGGAAAACGCTGGACAATGCAGGAGGTTCTCAACCCTTTCCACCCCAAGACCCACCTGACGATAACTACAAAGCATAGCGGCCCATCAGAGACTCAAACAAGGGAGCTCTGAAAGCACCCCAAGAAACCTCTCCATCTGTGGCTACCCAGCGGCTAAGCTGTCTCACACTGAAGCTGTGTAATTAGTGCCGTGACTTAGTGACTCCAGTTGACCAAGCCAGACGTCAAAATAAAACACCTCTGCTGCTAGAAAATAAACTGATGCTGGGTTCTGGATTAAAGAGAAAAGGCTCCAAGCTTTATTGTCAGGTGTATACTGTAAACCGTACTCCTGGGTGGATTGAATTCAATGGCAACCATATGGTACAGAGCTTTCTTACTTATACAGTGTTTAGCAGGTGATGTAACGCCTCTCCAACTTTTCTATACATTTCCAAACTAGGTGTTTTTCCGCTCATCTCAAGGCTCACTCCACAAATGCATCCATTGAACGTATTTCTAAACCCCATGTCTCCAACCAGAATTCCTGTGTTTCATAAAGCAATGTGACTCCTGACTTCTCAAGATGTTCCTTCATCCTGAAGCCTTGAGACTGCAAATCAAGTTGTCATTTTCTGCTTTTAGTCCTAAGTTATAAGTTGAACACTGCTCTTGACCTTACGCATTGTAAACACTTCCCTCGACCTTTGAGGTCTGGTTATACTAGAATTTTCCATCTTGTATTTTAACTTTACTACACGGGATTTAACTGTGCCCTTATGTCTAAGGCTTTAATGATTAAATATTCCTTACATAATTACCAAATTATTCCCTCAGTGTAAGCATACACCTGGTCCTCAAATGCCAAAGATCAGTACACCAATGCGGGTATCTCACTTCATAGCAGGATGTGTATTACCCTCATGTGTATTTTTGCGATTATGCCAAGCAAAACACAAACAGGTTTCAAGATCATGACACCNACGTTTCAGAAAACAAAATTGCAAAAGTAAAAACTATTTTACAAGATGTGACACACTTTTACCAGTACCCAAACAGTTTAACTCTGAATTCTGACAGAAAGTGTAGGTCTAACACACAGGAAGTGCTTGTTGTGGACCCTTGTCAATCAAACTGTTTCGTGGTGGCAGAGTGAGTGGAGCTTGGGATGGTCACGACACTAAATCATGTTTTGTCCATTTTGTGGCACGCGTTTTAGCGAGCTGGCACGATGTTTGAGTTTCCATTACCTTTTCTTCCATCTGCTCTTTTAAAACCACTAAAGAACTTCCACAGGAAAAACCAAAGCACGCCAGCCGGATAAAATGCAAACATGGACAAAACATGCTTTAGCGTGGTCCCCATCCCAAACACCACTCACTCTACCACCGCAAAACAGTTTGATTGGGAAGAGGTGCTACAGTGCGGTGAATGTCTCGTTCCATGTGTGGTAAATGGCTCCAGAGCAGATGTTAATGATTGGCTAAAAGGAATGACTGCGTTTGTGTGTGCCAAAGACCATAGTGTGAAGGAAGTAGCTGAATCTGCAGGTGTATGGAAGCATATGGTCCCACAACACATACTGGCTTTACTGGTGATCCTCTAATGCTGGTCTACACTGTTTTTTCTAGAATGGGAAGCCAATCAAATGTACTAATTTAAATATTAGGCCACACCTATACATTTCTCACACAGCAAATTCAGCTGCTGGGTCATATTCCGGTTTAGTGGTTTTAATATCAGAAGATTTGCTGCTGGATGTTTAATGTAGAAGTCATGCAACTACTCTCAGAGCTTTACACTGGCACCTTAAACTGCGGTAGAGTCTGGTTCTGGCTGGCCAGAGGCAGACAGAAACATCAGCCTGGACTGTGCCAGCAGCACCTGGCAGGGAAGGAGGGTTTAAAGAGGGGGCGGGGGGCTGGGACAGATGGAGGGCATGATGGGAAATCTGAGAGCATGACCATGAAACAAGGACCCCATGCGAACCCTGTGATCCCTCCATGATGGATGACCTGTCTGATTCTGCCAGCAGAAAGCGGTCCGCTCCAGCCGGGGTGACTCTTAGCCTCCCAGGGCGCTGCACAGCGCAATAATGGCTGCGGCCTCAGCTCAGCGCTGCGGCGCCGATGGAAGTTTTGGAAGCTGCCGGGCTTTTTCCTCGAAGCTGTTTAAGAGTCTGAGCACACAGATATCTCCGCAGGTATAGCAGGCCACAGCCAATTCCAGCTGGTGTGTGGTGACATCTGGAGCTAAAGCATTTCAAGCTGCAACAGAATGGATGCCGATACGGCTCCACTTTCACAGTACGGTAAAATAAGGGATGGGGCGCGCTTTAGCGGGGCTATGGTGTCTTTGGTTTATGTAAACCGCAAGCCAAGCTATGCTTAGGGTGGCCACTTTCAGAACCCCAAAAAGAAGGACATCATAAAGGGGGGGTCGGGCACAATACTAGAACAGAATTAAAATCATAAGCTACCTATATAACACACAAGTGATGCTTTACTCACCTAATTGGGTGAAATGGATGACATTCGTGAGTCAGACAGGAGCTTACTAATTGACTAGCATTTAGGGGGCTGACCTGCGGTTGGCCGGTAGGCGAGTCACGATGTCACATGACCTTGGAAAACCAATGAAATGCAAGGCATGTCTTTGGACATGGACGTGAGCCAATGGCACATTTTACATAGTTCATCCTGAAAAGAGGACTAACAGGTATTGCGCCGGACGGAGTACTGGGACTTGAAAAACTGGACTGTCCGGCCTAAAACTACACATGTGGCCACCCTAGCTACGCTACAGTACTCTGTTTTGCAGCTTGTGGATGCTTTGATCACAGCTGAAATCAAATCAAATCAAATCAAATCACTTTTATTCTCACGTCACATTTTCACAGGTGTGAAGGTGAGTGAAAAACTTAGGTGCGAAGTCCCTTACAGTACTTAGATACAAAAAATATACATAGACAATAAATATATACAATACTAAGCACAAAATCTCTGTTATCCTAATATACATTATAAATTATATATATTTATAAACAGTAATATAAAGTTATGAATAAAACCTATGATATATCCAGATGTACACATTTCCATTTAGCACTATGGTAAGGCTGAGGTAGATGAGAGATGCATGGTATATACAGGGCATAGAATAACAATTGCTTCATCTTATTCAGTTTATATCACTGCGCGCACGTCCTCTTCACATGGTGCTACGCATTTTCATAATCGTGTATGTACAGATTGAAACCTCTGTGCTATTTCATGATGCTAACATGATAAGTCACTTGGTTTCTTATGCCTCGGCCTTCAAGTAGCCGTTATCTACTCTGTTAAATCTGAAGCAGATTCCGTCACAAAGGTATCTAGCAGAGTTGGCACAGCCAGATGTTACCACCGAGCTCCCCAAGTCAAGGCACTGGTCCCTACAGAAGGCCTGTTTTGTTCATTCGGGCAGCCTTGCATAACTATGATGTTAGTCTACTGTTTTGCTAACTGTGGCTAACACATTTTCAGGTGACTAACTAGCTGGTATTTGCGGTTTAACATAGCTTGCTAATGTTTTGCTAATTTGGTTTATTAGGTAGGAAAGCTGGGGTTTGAGAAGCAAGTCTGCAAATCTGATTGGATGGCACTGAACACTTATCACAGGTTTTCTGTACAAACTGTTGAGCATCTACTACCCCGTCTTTTGAAGGGGACCTATTATGCTTATTTTCAGAGTTCATAATTTTATTTTTGGGGGTCTACTAGAATCGGATTACCCCAAACACACTGTTTTTCCTCAAGCTGTACGTCTATATTTACCCTCGCTCTGTTAGAGCTCCTGTGTCTTCAAGCCCCATCTCCCAATAAGCCCAGTGTGCTCTGACTGGTCAGCTTGCCTACTCTGTTCTAACTGGTCTGAAAGCGGTAGCGGCATTCCACGAAAAAGGAGAATTAGAATTGTGCCAGGGAAGGCATCCACCAAATCTGGCCCAACTGGGTAAATCTTTGATGCGGCAAGAGTGGCTGAACATTGATGTGGCCCACATCCAGAAACTTGTCCAGTCCATGCCAAATCCAATCCCAGCTGTTATTGGTGCTCGCTATGAGGTGCGTTTCAGTCACAGGTGACTCATGTTTGGTCCGGTGAGCTTAAATCATTAACAGGCGAGGTTTTGAGTCACATTTTCATGATATCGGTGCTGAAAACAAACAATGCCAGGTAAACTGAGCAACACTGTTCCCACATTATTGGCACAATTAGCGGCAAAATCCCAGTTTAAGTGCCAAATAATACTCCGGCTAGAACCCTAAACTTTCTCAATACCTTCAACCCTTTTAACCTGATCGGGTCTCCTAGCTTGTTGTTTTAGCTATATTTCAAGCAGCATTTCTTCAATACGGAGCTATTGGCTTTTCTAAACAGCCCAACAGAAACTCTGAGAAGTTTCATTTAATTGAGTTTGCTTGTGTTAGAACAGAATAGATTTCATGCCCACCTGCTAATTGTTCCATTGTTTTCCTCCTCTCAACTTGTGAATTATTGAGAGTTCATTTACAACCGTGATGCTTTCACGCCTACGGAATTCAAGAAGAAGTGAAGAAATGGAGGAGAAATGGCAGTGAAGAAAGGCTACCCTCTACTCTTCGAGAAGAGGGGAATCAAGTTCATCGTTCTCTTGAGGACCCTTATCAGGAAAAGGGCACTTTTAATCAAACGCAGCAGTGGATGTACCTGACCAAAACAGCTCACACTTGTAGGCTTCTCTTCATTAATGGCTACCATCAATACTAAACACCCAGAGCCTACTTGACAGACAAAGGTTCCCATTACAGCATAATGGCAAGAAGCCTGCGTTTAGCCATAGCTTAGCTTCAGCGTTCATGAGTTACAACTGCTTCACTGCCCCCGACACGCCTACTCTGCCATCCAACCTCCCCTCGTTCTCCCATTATCTTCTGCACTGTGTCTGCCAACAGCGATTGACCCCAGACAACCCTGGCTTCAATGACAACCCTGTAACTCTGACCTGGAAGCTAATATAATATGCCTACTTCTGGAAGACCCAATGAATTATGAAGCTGTGGGACTTGCCGTGTCACAGGTTAACTCAATTCTCGATCCTAAATCAGTCGTATAACAAAAACGTACCACCGTGAATCACTTACACGGCGATATGACCTACAGGTCAGGGAAACTACTGAGACACTTTCTGTTTTTGGTATTTATATCCACACACATCATCACGTCTACGCAGCGATAAACATGAGGACAGACTTGTTTGTTTGGAAACTTTGGTCATTGGAAAAGAGTTGAGGAACGACATTGAACACAGAGATATTCGTTCATTCGGCTTCCATGCCGCTTATCCTTCACGGTCACGGGGGGGTATTTGAGCCTATCCCAGAGCTTATCGGACGGAAGGCAGGAAACACCCCGGACAGACATCCATCACAGGGCAGAAACACATTCGCTCACACTTAGTGGGGCAATTTAGCAGCTCCAACTTACTGAATGTGGGAGGAAATTGAACCCAAGGTCTTTCGTCACAGCGCTACCCGCTGCACTACTGTGCCGCCCCAAACAGAGATGTGAGATGTGTGGCTGAAATTTGCATATGTTGTAATTTCTTCTTTT
>CM067474.1:66888115-66914965 GCA_034552555.1 Semaprochilodus insignis
GAGAGAGAGAGAGAGAGAGAGAGAGAATGAGAGAGAGGAGAGAGAGAAAGAGAGAGAGAGAGAGAGAGAGGGGAGAGGGAGAGTGAAAGAGAGATAGAGAGAGACAAAAATAGACAGAGAGAGAGAGGGAGAGGGGGAGAGAAGAAGAGATAAACAGAGAGAGAGAGAGGGAGGGATAGAGAAAGAGAGACAGATTGTGAGCATGAGTGACAGAGAGAGAGAGAAAGAGAGAAAGAGAATCAGACAAATAGAAGGAGAGCATGAGTGACAGAGAGAGAGAGCAAGATAGAGACACCTTGAGTGACAGAGAGAGACAGAGAGAGGAAGAAAGCGAGGGAAAGAGAATCAGAGGGAAATAGAGAGAGCCTGAGTGACAGTGAGAGGGAGAGAGTGAGAGAAACAGAAAGAGAGCGAGAACAAAAGCAAGAGAGGGCAAGAAAGTGAGAGCAAGCGAGAGAGAGAAACAGAGACGAGAGAAATAGAGAGGAAGAGAGAAAAACAGAAAGAGAGAGAGAGAAATACAGAGAGAGTAACAAAGAGAGAGCGAGAAAAAGAAAAATGGAGAAAAAGGGAGCGCAAGAGAGCATGAGAGAGAGAGAGAGAGAGAGAGAGAGAGAGAGAGAGAGAAGAGGATTTCTATTACTGTTACACCACAGTGTATTAGCTGGGGAATATTTTTCAGTTCTCAAGAGGCGGCGGATCAAATGAATTTCCTGAATCTCCTAGAGGCTGAACAGAGCTGGAGCAGGAATCTCCCCTTCTACACAGCTCTGCTCACTGAGAACGGCTCTAACACCAGTCAGTCACTCACACAGCCGGCACACGCGATTCATACGCCTTCCTAATCGCACCCAGCCAAACCTCTCAGCTAACTCAGATACCTACCAGAACCATACAGTCCTCCCACCGCTCCGACAGTACCAACACGACATCACGGTGTACTAATGGACTGTACTACTGCTGCCAAAGAACATGTTCATGGCCCGTATCATGGAAACACGAACTCTACACAATCACAAAATGATCAGTCTCATAATTTATGGCCATGTTATCTTGCGAGTGAGGCCAAACACTGGCCAGCGTGGTCATGGCATAGTGGAATGAGCAAACACGCAGCCCACACCGTTCATCTGGAATTCTCCAGAATGCTCCTTGAACTAATGCTGGAAAACTTGGGTCTGATAGCACTGTGCATTACCCTACTGGAATATCCCATCAGTGTGGAGGTACTTGAAGTCCATGAAGCGCTGCAAAGGGTCACCAAGCAGTGAAACATAGTCCATGGCGGGTTTAGGCTGACCAGTGGACCGATGAGAACACCAGTGTGGACCCCCACACCAGTATGGAACCACCACCAGCCTGCACAGTGCCTTGTTGACAACTGGGCTTCATGGCTTCAAAGAGGCTGAGCCACACACGAACCCCACCATGAGCCAGAAACAACAGGTACCGTGACTCATCGGACCACGCCAGTCCAAACGCACTGCTAACAGGTGTGTAAAGTCAGAACACAGCCATGCAACTTCCACCTCCACACGCTGGCAGCAGAACAGGTCGTACTGATGAGTGAAATGGAAGCATCTAGGAGCAACAACAGCTCAGTCATGAAGTGGTAGACACTTAGCGGGTGCAGCCAAGTGCTGGAGCGCGTCACGTGTGAAAATCATGGACCTTCTGTTGCTTCTACAGTTCCAACCTTCTTCTGGAACCAAGAACTGTGGATCAGAAGACTCATGAAAGGGGTTCACCATGGGTGAGCAGCTGCGGGCAAGCCTAAGATCCCAGCGCCAAGCGTTGCCTGTTCAGGTGCTAGCTAGTTACTGCTGCAGTATTTAAGGTGGAACGGAAATTCCAATTGGAGGGAGCCAACATCAGCCCCGAGAGATGACCAGATTAAGCGTGATGATATGGTGCTGGCTGACACAACGAAGCTCCATAGAGTTTATTAGCTTCAAGAATTACGTGGAGAACTGAAGCCAAGGCTCGGAAAAGCTAGGTAAGGAGGATGAGGGGACATGCCTGGGTCATATGCACAGGCGGAATGCCACAATAGGAGCACCACGGTGGCGTGGTGGGTAGCACACGCAGCACAAAGCGCCTGGGTGTGATTCCCTGGCCGGGCCACCAGTGTCCTTTCTGTGTGGAGTTTGCATGTTGTTGCCATGCCTACATGGGTCTCCTCCCACAGTCCAAAGACATGCAGTCAGGTGAGTTGCTAAATTGCCCCCCTAGGTGCGAGTGAATGTGTGTGTGTGTGTGTGTCTATGTGAAGGACTGGCAACCTGTGCAGGGTGTTTCCTGCCCTCCGCCCAGTATTCCCAGGAGGATAAGTGGTGTAGATAGTGATCGAGAGATGTAGAACAGTAGTCTGATGTCTGTCTGGATCAAGACTTGATTAGTCAGCTGTGATACCCTCAAATCAATAACCCAGCCCCCCCACCCCCCTTGCAAAGTAAGACCTTGGCCGGGGGTGACTAAACTTTCCAGGCCCGTGTCTCTGCAGCTACAGTAACGAGCACAGCTCTGTTTCAGAGGATCAACTGGGGTGTAAAAATACAAGCGCAGATACGGTAAATGAGCTGTTTTAGGGGTGTGCATGTGCGAGCGTGAAGCTTGTGGAGTGGTTGGTGTGTAAGCTGGATGTCTGGCAGTAACTGGATGGATGTTCTGGGAGTGCACGGATGAGATTATCACATAACACAGGGCCCAGCGGTGTCACGCTTTGATGTCTTATGCTGCACAGGGCGAGTGCGAGAGTGTCTTAGGGAGGGAGAGAGCGGGTTTTATGGCAGTTACAGCTGAGGGAGAGAAATGACTGCTCCTCCTGTTACCTTTAGAGTTTTTAATGCAATGAAGACACACAGGGAGAGAGAGGGAGGGAGAGAGGGAGGGGGGGGCGTAGAGAAAGTGCATGTTCTAGGGTCTGATGAATCTCACTGAGATTGTACCTCTTGTCCAGACAGCAAACATCAAAGCTCACAGCAGGAAGCCTGCAAGATGGTAATTTCATTCAAGTTCAAATGAAGCACACACGCATACACGTTCTATATGATGTCAAGATGTTGGGATATATCTCTATCTGTCTATCTATCTGTCTATCTATCTGTCTATCTATCTATCTATATAGCTGCACCCAGAAGGAATCAACCCACCGGAATGAAATTTGGTGGGTAGGTTTGACGTTTGACGCTCGGGCGCGCATGTGATGTAAGCAAGTACAATCCTTATCTCTGTATTGGCAGACGACTGCATGATGCAGGACTACATGCACGCAGACCGTTACGACGACTGTCCTTAACACCACGTCAACGTCACCAAAGACTGCAATGGTGTCGTGCCAGACTGTCATGAAGTGACTCCGAAAGGCAGCGGGTCATCTTCAGTGACGAGTCCCACTTTTGTCTTGGTGGAGATGAACAATGAATCCGTGTGTGGAGGCACCGTGGTCAGCACCAACATGACCGGTTTGTTGTCACACGTCACACGCCCAGAAGGCCGGGTGTCACTCCACCTCCACCCCTACCACACAATCTGCAGGAACTGTGTGAGGATATTCAAGCTGCATGGGATGGATCATCACAGGACACCATTAGGAACCTCTACAGCTCCATGCCGAGACGTCTGGCATGTTGCGTTAGCCCGACTCCATACTGAGAGACACTACTTCTGTATGTGTAGCTCAATAAATATTGATCATATCAGTCTAAATTTATTATCATGGTATCCTTTATCTTCCTTGTCAATAGCACTGCAATCCCACACCTCCTTCTGGGTGCAGCCGTTCTTGTGATGATGAGTGTATATGCCATGGATAGGGCTGTCCTAGTGTGTGTGGTCACTAGGCGTACGTACGTGTATTACTGAGTGAACGGGTTAACAGCGGAGGATGAATTTCTCCGGGTGGAAGCTCACATCCTGAAGCGAGCTGTATTTATGGGCTGTATTTATTTTGCAGGTGAGTTCAGATATTAACAGTCGTTCTCCCGAATGGCTAACTGCCCTTTAAACCAGAATCCCGTCTTGTTCATAGCAGCGACAGTTCAGTGATTATAACTCCAGTGACACGGCGCTGATCACCTATCAGAGAGCCTCCGTTCCCTCCCTGCCGTGACCTCCGCCGGAGAGAAGCTGCACTAAAAGGCTTTAACACCACATTAGGGGCCATAATCAGCTGCCTGAGCGCTCGCTTCACCACGCCATCCATCCTCCTTTAACATGACAGCATCTGTGTGTGTGTGTGTGTGCGTGTGTGCAATCAGTACACAGCCTGCATGCAGAGACTCTTCGCTTATTCACTGTTACTGTTCCTCTGGCTCGAAGTAAACCTAGACCTGAGCTTAGGCTCAAACCTGAACTGAAGGCCTTACTCATTAGACTAACCGACAGGAATGAAACTTGGTGGGTACGTTTGACATTGTGGGACACGCAAACGATCCAAGTTTCACGCTCGGCTGCACATGCGACATAAGCATAGACGGACCTTATCACTGTACCCGACTGACACCAGAACACTGGACAACAATGGTGTCCATGGCAGGGTTGCAAGGAGAAACCCGCTGCTCTCCAAACAGAACATTGCCGCTCGTCTGCAGCTTGCTAAAGATCACATGGACAAGTCATAATTCCATTGGTAAAGACAACATCGCATTCCAGCATAAGAGCTGTATCCTATCTGTGAAACATGGTGGTGGTAGTATCAAGGTCTGGGCTTGCTTAGCTGCAAACTGGACCAGGGTAGCTTGCCATCATTGATGCAACAATGAATTCTGAATTACACCAGCAAACGTAGTCATGCAGCAAGACAAGGACCCTAAGCACACAAGTCGTTCTACCAAACAACAGTTCAAGGAGAATACGGTTAATGTTTTGGAATGGCAACGTCAAAGTCCAGACCTTGAGCTGGAGCTGTTTTGTATGGAGGAACGGGCTAAAGGTCATCCAAGCTGATGTGCAGGACTGATCAACAGTTACCGGAAACGAGTTATTGCAGTTATTGGTGCCCAGCAGCATCACAGCAGACAGCAAAGGTTCATATACGTTTACCACTCACAGATATGAAACAGTGGATCATTTACCTCTATCAATAAATGACCAGGTATTATATTTGTGTCTTGTTTGTTTAACTGGGTTCTCTATATCCACCATTAGGACTGATTGTTTACGCAGAATTATGTAAAACTCTAAACGGTTCACCTTTTAAGCCCTCCCTGTACAGCCATGTGCATTATGAATGTAGATAACATACTCATCATCAGTAGAACAGCTGCACCCAGAAGGAGGTGTGGGACTGCAGTGCTGTTGGGAAGGAAGATAAAGGTCACCAGGAACAATAAATGATGATACATTTAGACTGATATGATCAATATTTATTGATCTACACATACAGAAGTCTGTCTCTCAGTGTGGCGCCGGGCGGCCATGTTTGCTAACCCAACATGCCAGACGTCTCGGTATGGAGTTGTAGAGCTTCCTAATGGAGTCCTGTGATGATCCATCCCATGCAGCTCGAATATTCTCACACAGTTCCTGCAGATGGTGCAGTAGGGGTGGAGGTGGAGTGACACCACGTCTTCTGGACGCATGACGTGTGACAGCAAACCGTTCATCTTGGTGCTGACCACGGTGCCTCCACACACGGATTCATTGGTCGTCTCCACCAAGACAAAAGCGGGACTCGTCACTGAAGATGACCCGCTGCCATTCTGAGTCACTCCATGACAGTCTTGCACGACCCCATTGACGTGGTGTTAAAGGCAGTCATGGTAACGGTCTGTGTGCATGTAGTCCTGTGTGGTGCAGCCGTCTGACAATGGTGCTGCACTAACAGGATGACTCATGGAGGACATCACTGCTTGCTGAATGTCCACAGTCGTGGCTGTTGGGTCAGTTATGCACAGTGATAAGACCTGTCCTTGCTTACGTCACATGCACAACCGAGCATGAAACTTGAATCATTGGCATGTCTCACAATGTCAAACCTACCCACCAAGTTTCATTCCTGTGGGTTGATTCCTTCTACAGGGGTTGGACAATGAAACTGAAACACCTGTCATTTTAGTGTGGGAGGTTTCATGGCTAAATTGGACCAGCCTGGTGGCCAATCTTCATTAATTGCACATTGCACCAGTAAGAGCAGAGTGTGAAGGTTCAATTAGCAGGTAAGAGCCAGTTTTACAGTTTTGCTCAAAATATTGCAATGCACACATTATGGGTGACATACCAGAGTTCAAAAGAGGACAAATTGTTGGTGCACGTCTTGCTGGCGCATCTGTGACCAAGACAGCAAGTCTTTGTGATGTATCAAGAGCCACGGTATCCAGGGTGATGTCAGCATACCACCAAGAAGGACGTTTTCCTCCACCAGCATCACGTAGTGACCTGGCCACTATCCTACAAGAAGAATGGCTTAAAATCCCTCTGACCACTGGGCAGGACTTGTATATGTCATTCCCAAGACGAACTGACGCTGTATTGGCCGCAAAAGGAGGAGGAGGCCCTACACCATACTAATAAATGATTGTGGTCTAAAACCAGGTGTTTCAGTTTCATTGTCCAATCCCTGTAGGTGCAGTTGTTTGTACAGCTATTCTTTTGATGATGAGCGTTAGTCCGTTACATATGACTTCAGGGTGCAGCTATTTGTGCAACTATTCTTTCGACAGTGAGAGTATAATAAACATAATAAGCTGATTATAAGCTACTAGTTTCTTGTCGACATGGTCTTCATAGAACCTAATACCCTTTTTCTTTTGAAATAACTCAAATAGTCACATTAGCATTAGGAAGAAGACACCATCAGGAGCTTTTCAGGAACATTATGTTTATGGTTTATGACCTAAGTGACACAGAGTCATCAAATATGTTACACTCCATCAACAAACACAGTCTAACAGGAAGAAATGAGACTCATCATCAGACGATCCAGCAAACAGCCTTAAAGAAACACAACAAGATCTGGAAGAAAGAGTGACAAATTAGTTCTCTTAAAGGAAAGAAATGAAGCTTCGCTGATGTGAGCTCTGACAGAGGGCATATGGCATGACGAGCACAGCTGATATTTACATGCCTATTAAATGTTCTTACTTAGCGACGAAAGCACTGTCCAATCACTGTCCTTCAATCTGATCACACTATACATTCATTTCTATACCTTATGTAGAGTGCAGGTCAACTAGCATGTAACTCTGCTGCGTTATCACTATTATAGAGTTGGTTTTTGCTTTATTACGTCTAATAAAGTTTAAATTCCCACTAGAATTCCCACTCCAGAACTTTCCACTGATTTAAGCTGCCAAGCAGACATCCTCATTATAAACCCTGCTGTATGTACAGTATTCTGGGAGCTTACAGTACCTGTCAAGAGTACGGACACACCTGAGTGAACGGGTTCATTAACGTTGGGGTACCAGCGTTTCTAGAGCCAATATAAAGGGTGGTGGTGCGGTTTACAGGCAGCCAGCAAACTCTCAGCATATCGTCACTGGCCGGACGCGACTTCGTTTTTCCATCGTTCTTTTGTTGTTGGCCTGATTTGAAGCTGCTCTTTATTATTGCATGACAGTAGACTGATAGACATGATATCCTTAGACTGGGAATGTGAGAAATCTGACCCAAAATGAACAAACATCTATCTATCCATCTATAAACATACATATATGATAATTTTTTTCTCCTTGAGCTCAATTTGTAACATGTGTGGGGTTTTATGCACCAAACATGGCCACATTTTATTACACATGACCATTTTTAATCATAATCTATTTTTTATTCTACTTTCCAACAGTGGTTTGGTGTGAAACAGAGTCAAAATTGTTTACTGTGGTGGTGAAGGTAACCAGACATCCACCTCTAAACACTCACAGAAAGTTATTATGTGAGATTGTTAAGATCAGTGATTGATAAGCTCTGGTCTGATTGGCTGTCCTTCAGAGCTGAAACACTTGTTATAACTTCAACATGAGTGGGCGGGGCCAAACTGCTGCAGGCTGAAATGGTGGATACATATATATAAGCTGGTCCCTGTAATGTCCGTATTACTCCATATTATGTCCGTATGTGTCCATATTACTTCAGATTCCTTTATTTCAGAAGGAAGTGAAGGAGATCAGCAGTTAGCAGACCATCTTATCTATTACATATCCGAAAGGATTTTGGGAGAACGTGAGACGAGCGTCAAATATCCTGAAATTCACCTTGATATTAATAAAGACAGCACTACTTTTCATGTAGACGTTGCAGTGCTCTGCGGCTGTGAATGCTGGGTGTTCAAGAACTGGTCGAAGCTAGACTTTCCTTCATGCCGGATACTTACTGGTCAACTGTGATGACATACGATGCATGGTAGTGGCTCTCAACTGAAGGCGTCTAGAGCAGTGGTTCTCAACCCATTCCATAGGGACCAAAAGACGTATCACAATTTTGCTGTATCTCTATGAGTTTATCTCCAACTTAGGTTGGAACAGAAATCTGGACTGCCTGAGGGGCCCTGAGGATCGGTTGGAGAACCACTGGTCATAAAGGCCCCCTGGCAAGGTTTTGATAGGACAGTGATGGTATACTTAATGTTACGGCTCTACATTAGATGTGGAATAGTCCATAATTACAGCAGATAATGTCTTCAAAAAGTAAGTCTCTGTTGGCTCCGTCAGAGGTCAGGAGGTCTCCAGTTCCAGGCCACGGCCTCAGGCGGCCGCCTCGATTGGCTCTTGAGCTCTGACGTGGACGCTGGGCAGACAGAACCAGGCGGGCGGGAGGTCCCGGCCTGTGCTGTCATCCTGGAACTTAATGCTCAGGTAGAAATCACCTGTGTAGAGGAAGAGCAACGCACCCATGCAGGTGGAGTTCCCCGCTGGACTGACCTGGAGGGGAGACAGACACACAGCGTTCAGTCATGACAGGATTAAAGGGACAGATCAATGAGAAATGATCAATGATTTAGAACCCTCGGCCCAAATACAGCCCATCAGCCAACTGGCATGAAGTTTTGTCCTGGAGCTACGAGGCTAATATAGCTAGCCTTGTCAGACCAGGTTGAAATGGTCCGGTGGAACTCCACTGATCTTCCAAACCTGAGAAGAGAGTGATAGACGGTTGGTGAGAGACGGTTCAGATGTTCTTTACAGTGGTGGTGGGGATGGGAACCAGGGGTCTCCACATCTACAACACACATACAGCCATTTTATGTACTATCTAAACAACCAGTGAACCCACACGTGTCTCCTGAGTATGAGTTTTCTTTGAGGACTATTTTGCCTTAGAACACCCTTCTTGTATCCTTCCACCATTAATGGCTAGAAATAAACTGATTAAAACATGAACTTCATCATTAACTATCGTAAACACAATTTCTCAGACATTTCATGGACGTCTGGTTCCATTCACCACCACTGTGAACAATTCTGAATCTGGCTTTAGCTTGCATTAGCCTCGTAGCTCCAGGTCTAATCTAAAGAATCAAACAAATCTAACCCTAAAGAATCAAAACAGCTGCACCCAGAAGGAATCAACCGACAGGAATGAAACTTGGTGGGTAGGTCTGATATTGTGAGACATGCTAATGATTCAAGTTTCACGCTCGGTTGTGGATGTGACGTAAGCAAGGACGGACCTTATCACTGTAACTAACTAACCAAACAGTCATGATTGAGGACATTCAGCGAGCAGTGATGTCCTCCATGAGTCATCCTGTTAGTGCAGCACCATTGGCAGACGACTGCACCACGCAGGACTACATGCACACAGACCGTTACGACGACTGTCCTTAACACCATGTCAACATCACCAAAGACTGCAATGGTGTCGTGCCAGACTGTCATGGAGTGACTCCGAACGGCAGCAGGTCATCTTCAGTGACGAGTCCCGCTTTTGTCTTGGTGGAGACAACCAACGAATCTATGTGTGGAGGCACCGTGGTCAGCACCAAGATGTTGTCATGCGTCACACGTCCAGGAGGCCTGGTGTATTATTCAGTAGCTACATAGACTACAATGCAGGCTGATTGGGCTATTCTTAGGTTACTGAAGTGCGTAGTAACACCTTGGACCCACCAGTCCTGCGCTTTTAAGGGGTTAAAGCAGGAAAAACACTACTGTCCAGTGCTATGGTCACCCCACCAAGACTGGACCTCATGAATTCTCCCTTGCAGGATAAGACACGGCGCTACGGTCCATTCAGTCAGGAAAAAGCATATTTGCAAAACCTTAATAAAATTTCCAAACACCAGTATTGCTGGTGCTAAAGCCCATTCCAGTGCTCACTGGGTGGAAGGTCATCGGGGGTGCTAAAGCCCATCCCAGTGCTCACTGGGCAGAAGGCTGGAACACTCTGGACAGGCCGCCAGTCGATCACAGGGCAGACACATTCACACACACTCACACCTAGGGAGGGTCAAATTAGCATCTCCAGTTCACCTGACTGCATGTCTTTGGACTGTGGGAGGAAACCGGAACACACGGAGGAAACACACAGTCACAGGGAGAGCATGCAAACCCCCACACTGGAAGGCCCAAGGACGCCCCAGCTGGGAATCGAACCCAGGCCTTTCTTGCTGTGAGGCGACAGCGCTACTCACCGTCTGTGCAATGCTTCATTCGTGTTTATCTGTATTAATTCTAATGTTATGTTTTTATATATCAGCCCAGATGAACGGTTTGTTTAGGTGCCTGGGACGCTGTAGTCTCTCAGAGTTCAGGAAAACTTGAGTCATTTTAAAGCTTAAATAATTAAGCAAAGCCTTCAAGCGCTGAGTGGTATTTTGGGTCACTTCGCAGTACCCCAACACAGAAATGAGTGATCGATTACTCAAAAACGACAGCGAACAGCCTGACGTGTGCACGGAGGTTTGTACCCGTGATTTACTCACAGCACCCGTTCAGTAACAGAGCAGTGCAGTGAATGAACTTCCTTTGCTAAAACAAACTCTACTTTCACTGAAACCTACAAATCATGTGCTCCGCTATGGAGAATCCCGCCAGAGACTCGGATTAGGCACTACGTCACTACTCGACTCGCCCGGATGATTAAGTGGTTGAGATGTAAACAGGGTCGTTCGGAGAGGTTTGGTGCCTGGAGAAACTTCCAGAACTGTGGTGGTCAATGGAACCAGACGTCCACCTCTAAAAGCTCCCTCACAGAAAGTTATTACATGAGACGGGTATGAACACACTGCCTGACGTCTGAGGCGCTGTTTAATGATCGTTCTAAGAACATGTTTGTGTGAAACTTTTCGGTTTGGTGCTAATAGGATAATTCCCTCTTTCCGTGGGAATTAGCTGCTTCCGCCGTTAGCAGTTACAACAAACAGCCTTGCCTTTCTGCTAAGAGCTGCCCTTTTGTTGGGCCGGCTTACTGCTCTCCAAAGAATAACAGAGCCCACAATGAATGAATGAATGAATGAATGATTGCTAAAAAAAAAAATAAGAAAAAAAAGAATGAACAACTAACTAAATAAATAAAACAATAAAATAAAACAATAAAACATATATATATATATATATATTTTTTTTTTCAATAAAAAAATAGATAAATAATAAATAAAACAATTTTAATATAATTTCAGTTTTAAATGGTTGGTTTTACAGGGTCGTCGGAGTGATGACCACTTTTTTTGATCTGTGTTTCTGTTTGGTTAGGTTAGTGTAGTTTGGTTAGGTTTCCTTTTACTGGTCTACTGTTTTGTTTGTTTGTTTGTTTGTTTCTGGGAATGTTGTTTGCTACTTTAGCCTCGGATCCCCTCAAAGCTGTAACTCTCTCTGCTTAATGTTTCATGTAACACCTCCTTTGAGATGTTCTGATGGTTTTTTGCCAGACGTTGTTGCTGTTGTGCTGTCTGGTTTTCCTTTCTCTTTTCAGTCTGGCAGCTGAGCCCGAGCGTCCCCTTCTTTCTTCATCCTGATGCTAGAGGACACAATACATAGACCTGCTCTAGATGGGTTTCAAGGGGAACTCTACTTATTGAAATAGCCAAATCCACTAATTAGAAGTGGGGGTGTCCAGATACTTCTGGCTATGTAGTGCACACGCAATGCCTATTCATTCATATATCCATTCATTCATTCATTTTCTGAGGTGCTTATGCTTCTAGCTCATGGGCGGTGCTAAAGCCCATCCCAGTGCTCACTGGGCAGAAGGCAGGAAACACCCTGGACAGGCCGCCAGTCGATCACAGGGCAGACACATTCACACACCGTGAGGAGTAAACAGTGAGATGGTGGAGATGTTCTTTACAGTGGTGGTGATGGGAACCAGGGGTCACCAGGTCTACAACACACACATAGCCATTCTATTTACTATCAAACCCACCAGTGAACCTACACACGTCTTCTACACATGGCTTATATATTGTTGTTTCTTTTCTTGCTTGCACAGAAGGGTGGAGTCCGGAGAGGAGAGAAGGCTGGAGATGTTGGAGCAGTTTATTTCAAGGCGATCGCAGTTCACTCACAGCTCTCGTCCAGTACAATCCAGTCCAAAGACAGAACCTTGTCACAGAGGTTTTATACACCGTGTCACCACACCCTTAATGTAAGAAGAATGTGTCCTTGTCTGGTTTTACCAGATGGTCACCTTTCCTCCAAATTACTTTTGACCTATAACCTGTAGACCCCTGATGGCAACATTCACCCAGGGGCTCCGACCCCGTCATAAATGCATACAATTCAGGTTCTATTCTAGGAATGCAGTTGTTCCCACATGGTGAACTTATACACACTTTATACATACACACTTATACAAAAACACTGATATCCAACAATATGGAATGCTGGTGATGGTAAAATAGTCACAAATCTGAAAATATAAGTTTTCCATGAAGTGTATTTTACCACTCCACCAGGGACTTAAACCAGAAATTGAAATACACTTGTCGTCAAAAGAATCTCTGCACCCACAAGGAATCCACCGTCAGGAATGAGCTCAACCGCACATGTGACGTAAGCAAGGATGGTCCCTTTCGCTGTACCTGACTGACCCAACAGCCACGATTGCAGACATTCCATTCCTCCATGAGTCGTCCTGTTAGTGCCAGCACCGTTGGCAGGACTGCATGCACGCAGACCGTTATGACGACTGTCCTTAACACCACGTCACCATCACCAAAGACTGCAGTGGTGTCGTGCCAGACTGTCATGGAGTGACTCAGAATGGCAGTGGGTCATCTTCAGTGACGAGTCCCGCTTTTGTCTTGGTGGAGACGACCAACGAATCCGTGTGTGGAGGCACCGTGGTTAGTGCCAAGATGAACGGTTTGTTGTCACGAGTCACACGTCCAGAAGGTCTGGTGTTACTCCACCTCCACCCCTCCATCATTTACTGTTCCTGGTAGCCGCTATCTTCCTTTCGAATAGCACCGCAATGCGACACTTGCTGTAATAGCTTTCTGTGAGGGAGCTTTTAGTGGTGGACGTCTGGTTCCCTTCACCACCACTGTGAATGATTCTGACTCTGTAAGTTTCTCTAGGATGGAGCGTTTCACACCAACACCACTCTGAATGACTCTGCTTACATCTTAAGTGTTTCATCATGGGTTTCCCCTTTAACTTGTACTCGGGCTTTATGACTAATAACAGAACCACCAGTCTCAACACGGTAACGTCTTCTAGGTCTGTCAGTTTCACAACTGTAATAGTGCCCAGTCATTTCCTCCAGTGGCTTTCTCTTCGAGCTCACAGAGGAATCAGGTTCGGGAACGGCTCGGATTCATGTAACCAAACCGCTGCAAATTAAACCAGCTAAACAATCAGATCTGCACCTTAAACAAACCCTGCACGGCCGGTTCTCCTGTTGTCCTGACAGTATGCTAGCTGGCTTCTGTGGCATTCCCTAGAAATAACAGGCCATTTTAAGTGTGTGGATACCCGCAGATCACATCCATATATGCATATGTGCATCTCCCTCCAAATCTAGGGCTATTTATAGAAAGTTCTTCCTCCTTTGCTGCTACAAAGAGCCTCTAGCCTGCTGGGAAGGCTTGACACTAGATGCTGGAACATAGCTGCAGGGATTTGCTTCCATTCAGCCACAAGAGCATTACTGAGGTCAGGTTCAGATGTTGGGAGATAAGGCTTGGCTCGCAGCCAGGGCTCCAAAAGATGTTGGATGGGGGTTAAAGCCAGAGCTCTCAGATTCGGTCACATCAAACTCAGCACAGCCATGTCCTTATGGAGTTTGAGGAGTTTGCTTCCCGTTGCTGCAAAGTTTGAAGCGTTCAGTTCTCTAGAACTCAGTCACCCATATCTGGAGAAGCAGCAACGGTCTCACCCCAGCCGCTTGTTTAACGGCTGATGCGAGACATTGCGGATAGTGATCTTGGGTCCCTGTGGAAACCCAATCCATTCAGCTCCCAATAATCATTTCTTGTGCTGTTCGGAATTCGCTAGTAAGTGCCACAACAGAGGACCCGGAGGAGCTTGTTACACGCTATGCGCTTCGGCACCTGGGGGGCTCCATGTGGTGAGTTCGCACGGTCTACTGCTTCACAACCGAGCTTTTTGCTTCTAGACCGTTATATATCACCGAAACAACACTTTGGGTGTTTTCACTCTCGTCCCGTATACTTGAGTCCACATCCAGTACTGATTCTGGGTTCTGTGGGGGGCGGGGCTGGGGCACACACAAGTGCACAATTCCATACCCCATTTCTCTGTGGGCAGGCTTCCAAAATGGTAGGCACCAGCTTCATCCATTCGCCATTTGGTGTACATCATTTTCCTTGGATATAAACACTCAAGTGGTGAAGAACAGCGCTTTACGTCCTCAACCATTCTTTCCCCGTGAGTTTGAATCTTGATAAGTCGAAGCAGCTGCGTTACAAAATGAACCAATGACTCAAGCCCAATTGCTTTGCCGGGAACAGATTGCTGGAAATGAACCCCAGACCACAGATTTCAGGAAAACCAGAGATCAACTCTCTGGACTAGTCACGGGGTCCAAAACAGCTTCACCAAACATACTGAATGCGCAGAGCAAGCAGTCCTGGGTCTGCGAATATGGTATGTTTGGTCAAGCTGCTTTGGAAACCCTTCATGGGGCACCACCTTTCCAAGCTGGAACGTTGTGATGGTGCTGTGTTAAAACTGAGCTCTTCAATATGACCCATTCTATTGCCAGTGCCTGTCAACGGAGATTGATACTGTGGTTGTGACCGAAACACTTGGATTCAACAATAAGAAAAGGTGTCCCAATACTTTTGTCCATCTGGTGTATAAGCAGTGCTCAACATAACATGCAATAACTGAACATTTGTGCTTGTGCTTATTATAAATCAGCCTGGGTTTATATATGAAGGTACAGGTCCAGTCCCCGTACCGGTGGTCTGTGTGTGCGTGTGTGTGTGTGTCTGTGTGTGCGTGTGTGTGTGTTACCGAGTCAATGTAGAAGGAGTTGGAGCCGATGAAGGTGACAGCGTCCTGCAGCTCGTAGTTCTGGACTCCATTCTGAAAATCCTGGAAGGGGACGACAGTCAGAGAGAACGGACCAACAGGACTCTTACTGCGATTGGTCAGCTTCACCTCCAACGGCACGGCGTCGCCGACCTTACAGTCGGCAACCACGTCACAATCGCACGCTTTGCCATTCACCAGGACATCTGCACAGAGAGAGAGAAAGAAAGAGATGGGTGTTAAACGCAATTTGTGATACTGATGTCAAAGAAGAACTGCTGCGATGAACTGAGAGAGAAACTACACCACACACCGCAGATTCATACTGAATTAGAAACACTCCACAGTTATTACTGTCAGACTGTAAACACTACACACGCTGCAGATTCATACCGGATTATAATCACTCCACAGTTATTACTGTCAGACTGTAAACACTACACACGCTGCAGATTCATACTGAATTAGAAACACTCCACAGTTATTACTGTCAGACCGTAAACGCTACACACGCTGCAGATTCATACTGGATTATAATCACTCCACAGTTATTACCGTCAGACCGTATACACTACACACGCTGCAGATTCATACCGGATTATAATCACTCCACAGTTATTACCGTCAGACTGTAAACACTACACACGCTGCAGATTCATACCGGATTATAATCACTCCACAGTTATTACTGTCAGACCGTAAACACTACACACACTGCAGATTCATACTGGATTATAATCACTCCACAACAACTTTGTTTGTGTACATACTGATCTATACATGCTGTAACTGGTCTCTGTACCGCTTTACTTCATCCCCCACATACGCACACATGCCCGTCAGTTTGCCTGACTGAGTTCCTGGTGAGCTCATCTGTTGCTTTGTGTCTCTCTCACCCAGCAGGCTGGATCTGTCAGATCAGCCCTGTCCTCAGAGAACAGCCTGCTGGGAAATGAAGTCCCTGAGGGCCTCTGTCAATGACACAGAAATGACAGCCTGCCCCAGAGGACTACAACTCACTACACACATATAGTCCTACTCTCTCTCTCACCCTTTCTCCCTCTCTCTCTCTCTCTCTCACCCTTTCTCCCTCTCTCTCTCTCTCTCTCTCTCTTTCTCCCTCTCTCCCTCTCTCTCTCTCTCTCTCTCTCTCTCTCTCTCACAGCCAAAGCAAACCAGCTTCTATTAACCGTGAGGCAGAGAAAGGGAAAATAACTGCAGACGAAAATATACAATACAAACATACACGCTATTAAAGGTCAGTTAGCGGCCCAGTGGCCTGAAAACTTGGCACTAAACCAGGAGAGCATGAACCAATAAATATTAATATGTATCTCAAGGTTGCAGAGAACAATAATAGAAGAGGGTCGCAGCACTCCACGTTCAAACTCGTTTCTATTCACTTTTAATTGTCAAGCGCATTTTACAATCAGCATCATGAAAAACAGAGCCTCTGTTCAGAGGCCTGAGTGCGGAGAAGCTGATGTCCACACTGATTTCCTCTTTTATTATTTTTTCATAACCATTAATACACTCATCATCAGTAGAACAGCTGCACCCAGAAGGAGGTGTGGGATTGCAGTGCTGTTGGGAAGGAAGATAAAGGTCACCAGGAACAATAAATGATGATACATTTAGACTGATATGATCAATATTTATTGAGCTACACATACAGAAGTAGTGTCTCTCAGTATGTCGTCGCACCACCATTCGTACCAGACGTCTCGGTATGGAGTTGTAGAGGTTCCTAATGGTGTCCTGTGATAATCCATCCCACGCAGCTTGAATATTCTCACACAGTTCCTGCAGATGGTGCGGTAGGGGTGGAGGTGCAGTGACACCAGGCCTTCTGGACGTGTGATGTGCAACCACAAACCGTTCATCTTGGTGCTGACCACGGTGCCTCCACACACGGATTCATTGGTCGTCTCCACCAAGACAAAAGCGGGACTCGTCACTGAAGATGACCCGCTGCCCTTCTGAGTCACTCCATGACAGTCTGGCACGACACCATTGCTGTCTTTGGTGACGTTGACGTGGTGTTAAGGACAGTCGTCGTAACGGTTTGTGTGCATGTAGTCCTGCGTGGTGCAGCCGTCTGCCAATGGTGCTGCACTAACAGGATGACTCATGGAGGACATCACTGCTCAATGAATGTCTGCAGTTGTGGCTGTTGGGTCACTCCGCAAATGGCGGACAATTTGTCAGTTCTCTCTCTCTCCATGGTTCATGTAGGTTTCCCAGATCCTTCATGTTACTGGTGCACACCTTCTTCTGTCCACTGCTACCAACAGCGTGCTATGGTAGTATCCACACGGCTGCTATGGCATACAATACATCAATAAGACCACACTGCTTCCCGGAGCCCTCCGATGCAACCCCTCTCCAACTGCTCAAACTGCTTTCAAACTCTTCTTTGAGGCATACGACACTCATAAAGGATGCTACCAACACAACAGCGTCAGAATGGAAAACAAGCGTAACAGGACGACATTATTATAGTCAGCCAGGTACAACGATAAGGCCTGTCCTTACTGGTTTCACATGCGTGGCCGAGCGTAAAACTAGAATCATTGGCATGTCTCACGAGGTCAAACCCACCCACCAAGTTTCATTTCTGTCGGTTGATTCCTTCTGGGTGCAGCTGTTCTTTAGATGAAGAGTGTATGGCTTATACAACTTTATCATCAGGCAGTTTAATCGACTACCTATATGGAAGGAGCTCTATAATAAAAGCTTATTATTATTATTAATGGTGGAATTAAAAACCACCAATGAATTTGGCAGTATGAAGTCAGGCGAGTGGAGGTGCAGAGCTGCAGGGATGCATCATCACATGTGTAAACAAATCACTCTCATTCACATCCAGCACCTGGCTGCTATTCGTTTACTAGTTACTGTGACGGGCCTCCATAATTGTTATATATTGCTGTGGTATTCAGAATCATAGAATTAGTAGGTGCACAATAACGATGTGAGATTAATCTAATACTGCTCAAAATAACCTGTTAATATTCCAGTACTGATAAAACCTCTGTGTTAGTGTTACAGACATAAACTCAAAGCAGCTTTACAGAAATACCAATGTGTTCATAAAGGGCCTGAACACTGTGTTCATAAAGGGCATGGACACTGTGTTTATAAAGCGCTTGAACACTGTGTTCATAAAGGGCCTGAACACTGTGTTCATAAAGCGCTTGAACACTGTGTTCATAAAGGGCCTGAACACTGTGTTCATAAAGGGCCTAAACACTGTGTTCATAAAGGGCCTAAACACTGTGTTCATAAAGCGCTTGAACACTGTGTTCATAAAGGGCCTAAACACTGTGTTCATAAAGGGCCTAAACACTGTGTTCATAAAGGGCCTGAACTTTAAACTCATAAAGGGCCTGAACACTGTGTTCATAAAAGAATTAACCAATGTGTTCATGAAAGGGCCTAGACATGGTGTCCACAAGGAAACTGAACTCTGTGCTCATATAGGACCTGAACACTGTATTCATAATTGGCCTGTACATTGTGTTCATAGAATAACTAAACAAAGTGTTCATAAAGGGCCTAGCCCTATGAACACTGTGCTCATATAGGACCTGAACCCTGTGTTTATGAAGGGTCCAACCTCTGTGAACACGGTCTTCATAAAAGAACTCATCCAGTGTTAATAAAGAGCCTAAGCATTGTGGCAATAAAGGGCCTAAACACTGTGTGCATACAGAACCTGAACAAATAAATACAATTAAACAGGAACAGAAAAAGAATCGCAATCTGATATTCTGTCCATATCATCCAGGCCTGGCCTTCAGGAAAAGCTGAATGAAATCTGCTCAGCTTGGTCCTCTGGGGGTGTTCCTGATGGACGGCTGAAACAGATTCCTCCAGCGCGTCTGGGCATAAATCACTCCACCTGGCACGTTACAACAGAACCCAGCACAGAGCTGAAGGCAGTGAGGTAGCGGATACAGTTTAGCCCTCTTAGCTTAACTCAGAGTGCCAACATGTCATGAAACATGCTTTTTAACTATGCAGTGCCCTACAGCAACGTGTCAAAGACCCATATTTAGCATTAGCTGGGTTCTGGAGAAACAACATGTTGACATTTCAAGAATACTGTGCTTATTTCCCCCTCTGTCATCTTAATAAGCATCAGCTGCACACGCATACAGGGCATGATAACCTTTCTCTTAAGCACTTGCAGTCATGTAGTGAATAGCTGTGCTGTAAACAGACTGTTGTGCGGCTCACCTGGACCAAAACCAGGTTTTTATTGGAGCTGCAAACTCCGACTTACATACACTTAACCTTCTCAGGCTAAAACGTCTACAAGACGGGTAACAGGCTCATCTGCTCCTCCATTAGCATTGAGGGCTAATATTAAAATCCATCCACAGATAAGCCAAAACATTCACAGATGAGGTGAGTAAGGTTATATTGTGTGTACACTGGCTGTCAAGGTCTGAGATCTATTAGATGGTAATGAACAGCCGGTTCTGATAGTCAGATGTATGGGATGCAGAGAAATGGGCAGTCATGAAGACCTGAGCAACTTTGACCCCTGGGTCACAGCATCTCTGAAACAGCAAGTAGTCTTAGAAGGGACAAACCACAGCCCAGTGACAAGGTACCTGGCTCATCAAAACAGCTATCAGGTTTAAATCCAAGACGGTTGAAAGCTTGAACCCAAGGCCATGCACTTTTTAAACCCAAGGTGATCGAACACTTGAACCCTAAGTGGTTGAACACTTGACCCCAAGGTGACTGAACTCTTGAACCAAAGGAGATCGAACCCTTGAAGCCAAGGTGACAGAATTTTTTAAACCAAAGGTGGGTGAACTCTTGGTACGTGACATGACTGAACAGGCGGTTCTTGTATTAGACATGTTGAATGCAAAGGCAATGGGCCCTCATGAAGAGCTGTGTGACTCTGACTAGCATCTCCGATAGGGCAATGCTTGTGGGATGCTCCTGGTTAGCAGTGGTGAGTACCTACCCTCTGCAGTTTGAGATGGGCCAAACCACAAATCAGTGACAGGGTACTGTGCTCATCAATGCGTGAACAGCTGTTGTATTTAAACCCAAGGTGGTTGAATCTTGTACCAAAGGAGACTGGATTCTTGAAGTCAAGGTGACTGAACCTTTCAACCAAAAGAGATTGAACAACTGAACCAAAGGTGAATGAGCCTTTGAACCCAAGGTGACTGAAGGGCAAACTCTTGAACTTAAGGTGGTTAAACCCTTGAACCCAAGGTGATAGAACCCTTGAACCCAACTGATGGAACCCTTGAACCCAAAGTGGTTGAACTCTTGAACTAAAGGAGATTGAAACCCTGAAGCCAAGGTGATTGAATTTTTAAACCAAAGGTGGTTGAACCTGTTTAATGCAAAGGCAATGAGCCCTCATGAAGAGCTGAGTGACTCTGACTGGCATTCCCAAAAGGGCAAGGCTTGTGGGATGCTCCTGGTTAGCAGAGGTGAGTCCCTACCCTCTGCAGTCTGAAGAGGGACAAACCACAAACCGGTTACAAGGTACTGTGCTTATCAAGGTGTGAACAGCTGTGATGTTTAAACCCAAAGTGGCTGAACCTTGAACCAAAGGTGACTGAATCTTTAAATCCCAGGTGGGCAAACTTTTGACCTCAAGGTGGTTAAGCCCTTAAAAAAGAACAAGGTGATGAAACCCTTGAACCCAGGGTGGTTGAACTCTTGAACCCAAGGGGACTGAACCTTTGAACCCAAGTTGACTAACCCCTGAATCCAAGGTGGTTGAACCCTTGAACCCAAGGTGGTTGAACCCTTGAACCCAAGGCTTGCCGAACCTTTGGACCCGAGTTGATCGAACCCTTGAACCCTAGAAAGTTTGTGCAGAGAACTAAAGATTCAGATTCACCAGCGGGCCCCCTAGAAACCTCAAGACCTCAAGACTGTCTATGTAGAAGAATGAGCTAAAATCCCACCAGAGTACTGTGAGAAATTCTTCATACAGGGTGCATCGTGAAACTGTCACTGCACAGAAAGACCTCTCCACAAAGTACTGAATACGTTTAATTTAGCATGCTCAATAGTGTATTTCTCTGGCACCAAAACAGCCTGGCAACACCTTAGAAATCTACCTAGGATACCATAGCAATGACATGGCAATATCCTAGCAATCCCCTGGGACAGCACAGCAATCTAGCAGTCTAACAAAAACTCGGCAACTTCTCGAGATGCCAAAGCTATGGCGAGGCAAGATCTCAGAAACCAACACCCAACAGCGCAGAGCCAAAGCAAGAGCCTGTATAATTCCTTTATTGAACACAGCCTTTCATGGATTGAAAATTTACAATTTCGTTAGCTGCATGTACCTGTACATGTACTGTCCAAAAGCCTGTCACCAAGAGATGTGCAAACAAGAGGAACATCAGGTCGCCCTAAACTGAGCACAATCTGTTTCCACAGGCAGCAAAAAGGCCGAACAAGGTGAAAGAGGAAGGGTTTTTAATGCATTTGGATGTCTCTGCAAATGTATCTGTTGTCAATTTGTTGCCTACAGCAACGACAAGCAGGAAGTGTGCAAGCGTCTAGACTCCACTCATCTTTATGGACTGCTAGACACATTATGAGACATTATGAAGAGTACGTGACATCATTTATGGTTTCAGAGGAGCGGTGTTCAAAAGCTCGTCAATTTTGCTTTATTTCAACACTGGTAATTTGTCGTTCTCTCCATCCTTAATACACTCCAGCATAACAGTGGCATGCCAAAGTTTGGAAGGCCCTGGTCAATTACCAGGCTCTGGTTGATTTTCTAAGCGTAAACAAGTTCACATCCCCTACAGAAGACACGTTTCATACACAGTTGCTGTTTTATTTACTGAATTTGATGTGCATTGGCATTCAGGTCTTTGGGACTCCATAGCAAAACATAAACATTGGTCCTGGGATGGTCAAAGCTGCTTTTAGTAGGAGCAATCCCCTGGGATAAAACAGCAACCACCACACAACACCTTAGCAACCACCCGGCAGACCATAGCAATGGCTTAGCAACACTTTAGTAACCACCTGGGATACCACAGCAATGGCTTAGCAACATCTTAGCAACCACAGGGGGTAGCACAGCCAACACATTAGCATCCACTGCGGGTTCTGTAGCAACAGTCTGGCAACACATTAGAAACCACCTAAGATATCATCACAATACCTTAGCAACACCTTTGCAACCACTTGGGATACCACAGAAATTGACTAGGAGCACCTTAGCCACCACCTAAAAGAGACCATAGCAACTGCCTAGCAACGTCTTAGCAAACATGAGGTACCAAAACAACAGCCTACAAACATCTTAGCAACCACTGTTGGTACAACAGCAATGGCCTGGCAACACCATAAAACCAATTAGGATATCGTAACAATGGGCCTAGCAGTACTTTATCCCCTGGGATAACATAGCAACCACCTAACCACGCCTTAGCCACCACCTGGGACACCACAGCAACACACTATAGCAACTACCACAACCACTCTGGAAGTCATAGCAATAGCTTAGATACACTTCAGCAACCACCTGGGACACCCCAGCAACAGCTGAGCAAGACCTTAGCAACCACCTAGCAACCACTGTGGGTGCCATGGCAATGGCCTGGCAACGCTTTAGAAGCCACCTGCGAAACCATAGCAACCCCTTAGCAAAACCTTAGCAACCACAATGGGTATCACAGCAATGGCAGCAATTACAAACCACCAGGGAAACCACAGCAACCACCTAACAACAGCTTCACTACCACTCAGGATACCACAGCAACTGCCTAGCACCACCTTAGAAACCACCTGGCATGCCATAGCAATTGCTTTGTTAAGCCAGCTGAAAGCATCACTGATGAAGTTCCCCGTTTGGTTTCCCCTCCAGTCTGGAGCTGTAACTGAGCAGTGACTGTAGGGGTTAAACACCAGAGCCCACCATGTGACCACTCAGATGTTACAGCTACAGTAACGGTGGATCCTCCAACACCGCAACCCATCACAACCCCGGACAGCACACGGCACAGCTGGGCCTGGACCTCCAACATCAGGCGCAGGGTACACATCTGCACCGCTCTGCGGACCCCCTGCGGGAATACTCCCGGCTACTCTCAGCCCTCCTGCTCCCTCTGAACCATCTGGCTGTGCTGAAACCCACACTGTCTGCTCCTGATCTCATTAGTGAGGAGATGTTATATAAAAGGCTGGACGCTGGAGTCGCAGGGGAGCAGCCCTAAACAAGCTGCCTGCAGGCACTGACCTGTTGCCCCCCGACTGTACAAGCGCCCTCTCACGCAGCGTGCATAATAACTGGGTTTTAAACGGTGGTTCTTTAAGAGCGGTGGTGCGCTGGCTCAGGTTCACCAGCTTCATCGCTCCTGGGTGCCCCCATCTGGTGCAGTACCGACCACCTGGGGAGATTTAACCTTGGTACCTTTAACCTGGCATGGATGCACACATCACCGCACTCCAAACCCTGCTCATAAAGCACTGATGATCTCTTTACCGCCATCTTTACAGACATTATATCACTTAATGTGACGTTATGGTCTCATATAGACATTAAAATAATTAAATATTACTAATAACGTTATTATTATTGTATATATATTAATATTATTTTATTATATGTTTATAGAGCCGCTGAGCCAGCGAGGCACGCCTGCACAACACTACATATACAGTGAGACAGGACAAAGAGAAGGAGAGAGAGAGGGAGGGAGAGACACGGAGAGAGTATGAGAGCAAGAGAAAGAGAAAGGGAGAGTGAGAAAGGGGAGAAATTGATGAGAGAGACAGACAGAGAGAGAGAGATGAGAGAGGGTGAAAAGGAGAGGGAAAGATAGATTGAAAAGAGAGATGAGAGAGGGAGAAAGGGAGAGAGGAGGAGAGATAAAGAGCAGGTGAGAGAAATTGAGAGAGAGAGAGAGCAAGAGAAAGAGGAGATTAAGAGAGAGAAAGAAAGAGGGGAAAGCAACAGAGAAGTAAGAATCAGAGAGATAGACAGAGATGAGAGGAGGCAGAGAGAAAGGAAGAGATAGATGACAGAGAGAGAGACAGGTAGATGAAAGGGAGAAAAGGAGAAGAAGAAGAAAGAGGAAAAGAGAGATAGACAAGGAGGAGAGATGAAAGAGGGAGAGAGGGGGAGGCAGGAAGATGAGAGATGGAGATATAGAAATTATAGAGGGAGAAAGAGGGAGAGAGACAGTGTGAGGAATAGAGAGACAAGGAGTGAACGAGAGACAGTAAGAGGAATAGAAAGACAGGGAGCGAGAGAGAGACAGGGAGCGAGATAGAGACAGTGAGAGGAATAAAGAGACAGGGAGCGAGAGAGAGACAGGGAGCGAGACAGAGAGACAGGGAGAGAGAGAGAGACAGGGAGCGAGATAGAGACAGTGAGAGGAATAAAGAGACAGGGAGTGAGAGAGAGACAGGGAGCGAGAGAGAGACAGGGAGCGAGAGAGAGACCTGTGTAGTGAGCTGTAACTCTGTATGAAGTGAGCAGGTGTGTGATTCAGAGTGCTGCCTTGAGGGTTTAAGTAAACACCCCCTGCCCTCTCGCTCCCTCCCCCTCTCTCTCTCTCTCTCCCTATCTTGTAGATGTCAGCATGGTTGCTGGGGGTGACCACCATGTCAGCCCACACACAGGTCGAGTCACTATAAGCCTGTGGCGTTCACACACCTGGCTGAGTGCAGCACCACAGCCTGCTCAAATACACAATCACAGCAGAGCCACATGCACCACGCAGCCCAGAGCAGCTCGGAGCAGCTCTGAGTCCGCAGCTCTCACTCTACATTCTGTAAACCACTCATGATGAATCCTCCAACAGACATGCTCCAGAAATGACTTTGAATTAACCCTCGCTACACCAGTGTACACTGAAGGACGGAGCACAACGACCAGACTAACACAGCCGTCTGGCTGGTGCACACTAACGTTTGACCCAACTGGACTGAAAGTTGTTTAGATGGGAACAGAGTCATTCAGAGTGGGTTTAGTGTGAAGCAGTCTGTTCAAGATAAACTTAGAGTCAAAGTTGTTCACAGTGGAACCAGACGTCCACCTCTAAAAGCTCCCTCACAGCACCACAGGCACCATAGCAACGGTACAGAAGCCACCCAGGATGCCACCGTCAACATCTTAGTCTCCTCACAACCTGGCAACACCTTAATAACCACCTAGGACACCATCGCAATGGCTTACCATCTTTTGCAACCACTTGGGATACCACAGAAACTGCCTAGCAGAACCTTAACAACCACCTGGAATACCATAGCACTTGTCTAGCAACACCTTAGAAACCAGCTGGGATACCACAGCAACAGCCTAGCAACCACCTAACAACATCTTCACAATCACTCAAGATGCCATAGCAATAGCTTAATTACACTTTAGCAACCACCGCGGTTACCATAGCAACAGCCAAGCAACACCTTAGCAACCCTCAGTGATAACACAGCAACACTGTCACAGCCACTCATGATGCCACAGCAACTGCTAAGCAACCCCTAGACAACAACTGTGGATACCATATCAATGGCCTGGCAACACCTTAGAAACCACAGCAACTGCCTTGTTAAGCCACCTGAAAGCATCATTCATGAAGCTGGGCCTGGACCCCCAACATCAGGCGCAGCCGGTATACACCGCCCGGACCAACAGTCGTCTGGGCTGGTGTACATTAACGTGGTTTAGATGTGAACAGTCATTCAAAGTGTGTTTCGTGTGAAGCGCTCCGTTCTAGATAAACTTAGAGTCAGAATTATTCACAGTGGTGGTGAATGGAACCAGATGTCCATCTAAGCAGCATACTCCGGCTTGACCAGCACCCCCCTGAGTCCACAGTTGAGGATGAACAAGAGTCAGACACTACAGATGTTCCATTGATCATCTCAGGGACGGTCCAGATGTTCTAGCGATTGGCTCACTGAAAGCGCTGGAGCATCTACTGTATGCAAATTACAGACAGTCTGGTTCACAATGCCGCGCCATATGCTGCCAGCGAATCATGCAGCCGGCCTCCAACAGCTCCCTTTCTCTCCCTCGAGGCTGATACTGAGAGTACGATACTGAGCTGCTCCCTTCCCATTCCTTCCACAGTCCAGGCAGGAGTGTTATTTGAGGCAGAGCAAGAAATGTCTGACTAGTCTGGGATTAAATAGCAGGATCGTTGGATGGGTGGGCAGGATGCAGGTGAAGCCCCCTCACAGAACAGGATGCAAGGAAGCTTCATGCTAGGCAAGTTGGTCAGCAAGGCAGCTTGGGCAGTAGCTCAGCATCGGAGTGCACAGGATGGGATGTAGCTCTGCGTAAGACCACAGTTTAGGCAGAAGCTCAGCATCAGAGCACACAGGATGGGCAGCAGCTCAGCATCAGAGCGCACAGGATGGGATGTAGCTCTGCATTACACCACAGTTTGGGCAGTAGCTCTGCATCAGAGCGCACAGGATGGGCAGTAGCTCAGCATTAGACCACAGT
>CM067474.1:66937898-66951323 GCA_034552555.1 Semaprochilodus insignis
GCCACTGCTGGTAGACCCATATGACCGCACGCTTCCATACACCTGCAGATTCAGCTACTTCCTTCACACTATGGTCTTTGGCACGCCCAAATGCAGTCACTCCTTTTAGCCAATCATTAACATCTGCTTTGGAGCCATTTTCCACACATGGAACGAGACATTCACTGCACTGTACCACCTCTTCCCAATCTATGGATCCCGTCACTCACACCCCGCAGGTATTTATAGCCCCATCATCCTCATACAGCGCCATCTGCAGGAGCCCTGAAGTTACTACCACCTACTACCACATGCAAGGTGACTCATTTTTTTGTCTGGGAGCTTATAAATGTCCAGGCAAATTATTAATGTTATACCTGAGTGTATCTCTGTAGTAAATGATGATGCTGGGTTAGCTTCTTATTCTCATTATCCAGTCCACCTTAAATGATGGAGTAGTTACACTCAGGCGCAAGAATGAAACTGCTGCACTATTTAAGGTGGACTGAAAATTCAAACAGTAAGCTAATATCAGCCTTGAGAGATTAACGTATTACAACTGGCATGATGGACATGCTCTACAAAGTGGATTATTGTTTTACGCTACCGATGTGCCAAATTTCATACACCGGGCATGTGAAGATTGACAGCAGGAATAAACTGAAGTGGTACAGAAAAGACAAAAGAATGAAAAAGCTATATAAGGAGGATGAGGACATGTCCAAGCAGGCCCGCAGTGAGAAAGGCTGACTGAGCTAGCATTAGCATGTAGCATATTTACTACATATGCATCACTAGAGACCTTGTTTATCTCAATGGAGGATATAAATAGCCAATAAAAGTAAGAATCCAAGCAGATAAAGATAACTAGATTTTATGAAAACCTATTTTGCACAAAGCCAGTGCTCTGTGTATGCGTGCGAGAGAGTGTCGAAACTGGGGTGGGCTGGTCTGCATCATGCAGGTCTTGGTCCCACTCTTGCCCTGACTTGTTATATTCACTGCAGTGCCTCATAAAGCAAACCCTGCTGGAGAATTCATAGAGCTGGTCTTTACCTGTTTTAAATTCAGGCTAAGTAGAACAATCGTGCATATTCATCATTAAAGTACACAGCTCCGTCCCACTCGGGTGCTGTCTGGAGGGACGGTCCTAGTGGCTATCAAAGGGCTTTCATAGCTCTTCTTAAATGAGCCCAGACCTTTCTTTGATCTGCACAATGTCTGTGCGATGAAGGCGAGAGAACATGCAAATCAGAGAACATAATTGAGGCATTCTTTGTTTCCAGGGCCGTATCGCACCCCATACTGCCTGGCGAACGAGCATCTGGCTTCTGTGGGTTTGAGCTTCTGTTGAAATACGGGGTCCAGGAGGGAGAGTTAGCGGAAGAAGAAATGCTTCTATTGTGCTTGTGCAATTGCAAACATGAGCTACATTAACTTTGTTTTTCTTGCCGTTATTATATTTACTTTTTTTCAACATCTGACAAGCTCTTCTCAGTACTGATTTCTCTTTTTCAAAGCGCTTAGAACCAAATCATAAACCACTGTTTTTATAGCCAGATCACGGGATACATTTAATTAACACACTTTATACACTCATCGTCAAAAGGATAGTTGTACCCAGAAGGAGGTGTGGGATTGCAGTGCTACTGGGAAGGAAGATAAAGGTTACCAGGATCAATAAATGATGATAAATTTAGACTGATATGATCAATATTTATTGAGCTACACATACAGAAGTAGTGTCTCTCAGTATGGCGTCGGGCCGCCGTGTTTGCTTACCCAACATGCCAGATGTCTTGGCATGGAGCTGTAAAGGTTCCGAATGGTGTCCTGTGATAATCCATCCCATGCAGCTTGAATATCCTCACACAGTTCCTGCAGATGGTGTGGTAGGGGTGGAGGTGGAGTGACACCAGGCCTTCCGGACATGTGACGTATGACAACAAACTGTTCATCTTGGTGCTGATCACGGTGCCTCCACATACAGATTCGTTGGTCGTCTCCACCAAGACAAAAGCGGGACTCGTCACTGAAGATGACCCGCTGCCATTCTAAGTTACTCCATGACAGGCTGGCATGACACCATTGCAGTTGGTGGCGACGTTGACGTGGTGTCAAGGACAGTCGTTGTAGCGGTCTGCATGCATGCAGTTGTCTGCCAATGGTGCTGGCATTAACAGGATGACTCATGGAGGCATCACTGTTCTCGGAATGTCTGCAATCGTGGCTGTTGGGACAGCCGGGTACAACAATAAGGCCCGACCTTGCTTGTGTCACATGTGCGGCTGAGCGTGAAACTTGAATCGTTCACATGTCTCACAACGTTAAACCAACCCACCAAGTTTCATTAATATTAAATAATATTAAAACATTCAGTAATAAACAGCTTGCATAACAAATCAAACTTGTATTTAGTGGTAAACAATTATTTATTAGTGCATAAATTTGTATAAAAAATTGGGTCTCTTGGTGAAAGAACACTACTGTTGATGATTTGATGGAAACAGTATGTCTTAAAAATTGAAGATCAAATGAACTCTCCTTAGTAAAAACTGCCTATTTTCATCATTTCATGCTTTAGGTGAAAAACGTAATTCCTCAGGAGGGCTTTGGCCGCCAGAAGAGGGGCTACCGAGACATCAACGACATTGACGTCAGCATGAGTGACCCGCTTTTCTCCAAGCAGTGGTATCTTGTAAGTAATTACCGCTTATATTGTCTTGATGTTGCCTGACCTTCAGCACCGGGGCTGTGTACACCGAATTAATCTGACTGGCTGATGACTCTCGATTTAAATCATTTTTCTCATTAGCAATTGATGCCAACAGTGAAGCGCAAGCCAGCATCTTCTGAGCGGTTGATCCGTTTCTCCACGGCCTTATCATGCATGGGAAACCTTGTCTGCCTTATGAAAAGGGAACATCCCTTTTATTGAGCTTGTCAGTTTGAAATGCTTCCCAGCAGGGCTTTCGACAAAGTGTAATATCGGTGACCTTTATTTTGCCCCGCTGCGCGCTCGTGCTTGTGACTAATTTTCTAATGTCCACACGCCTGGAACGCTCAGCTCATGCGACGTGTCCATATTGTGTCACTGATTAGATAAATACAGGGCAGGCGGACGGAACTCCTGGGCTGGACCTCAACGTGGCGGAGGCTTGGAAGTTGGGTTACACTGGGAAAGGAGTGACCATCGCTATAATGGATGATGGTGTGTTAAAGCTAATCTGCTCTCCTATTGTTAGTAGTTAACTCCTAATTACTGTAAGCGCTGTGGCATGGTAGTCATAGCCTAACATGCAGCTGTCGTTGTTGTCTTTATACAAGTGCATTTGTTCCTCCCCTGATCAATTACATTTTGGTGTTTCTGACAGGGATTGACTATCTACATCCAGACCTTGCATCAAATTATGTAAGTATACTTCTTGTATGCTAATAACACTGTTTGTATACCAAATTTCCAGCCATAGACCTTCAGCTAGGCCTTCAGTTCGGGGCATCAATACTGAAACTTGATCAACAATGAAGATGCTAATTCAATGCTAATTTATGCTAGCTTCCCTAAGGGACAGGGTGACCAGATGGCTGGTTTTGGTGGCCTGTCCACAGCTAGAGCTGTCCCTGGAAATGTCCTTGTTTCTATCTGTGAATTAAAAACACAAGGGAAAGTCCTAAGAAAGACCTGGGAGCAGGGCAAATGGGCAGACATCTTGGAATGAGCTTGTTTTAGCCTACAGAGGGGGCTGCTGCTATCTGGTGACCACTTGCTGGCCTAGTTTTAGAGAATGCTACCGTGTAAAACTCCAGCAGATGGTTTCCATTAAGTCCACAACATCACCACAAACCTCTTTTTTTTAAGGACACAAAGTGACCCAGGGGTGGGGTTAGGGGGCTTGAATTGGACTACCAGGTGATGGTAGGCTCTGATGTGTGTAGTCGTACAATCTACTTGAATGTAGCTTAATGCAATCTACATGCCATCTTTTTCAGCCATCCATTTATGACATATGGCATATACTGATAGCAGCGTCTCCGTTTCTCCAGAACTGGAGCCCAAAGGTGTGTTTAGGGTCTGACTATTGGGCCCAAGCCACGAATCAATGTGTCCTGTAGCCATGGGCCTCTATTTACAGCTAAAGTATTGAATATGAATTATGGGGCCTGCAATGGACTGGGAGTATGTCCAGGGTGTTTCCTGCCTCTTACACAATAAGCGCTGGGATAGGCTCCAGCATCCTCAGAGACTCAGGAGGATAAGCAGCTTAGAAGACAAATGAATGAATTAATGAACGAATTATGAGCTCATATGACCGCTCAGGCTACTGTAGTAAACGGATCCCTGCTTCATCCTTATCTAAGCCACTAGGCTTATTTCTAAAAGGCGTCAACCAACAGATCTCGTAATGTCCCAGGTTTCAGATATGGTCAGCCTTACTATGGCACTTCCAGAAGTATAAATCAAAATACCACAGATTCCACTGGGAAAAAAGAAAAAGAATCCCAGTTGGATCATTTTCTGTTGGCAGATGTTAGCCCTTTTGTTTCACCCAACAGTTTAGCAATGTAATAAGACTACAGTGCAGGCAGAGTTCAAATACAGCAAGCACAGTGATTCTATTAAATGAAAATGAACTAAACATTACAGGCCCTGTGGGTTCCCCACTGCTAATTTGCCTAGCACACAGGTTCAGCTGACACTCAGCCATTCTGAGCTAAATATCTTCAAAGCCAGGGTATTCTGGAGCTCCTCTACGGAGCTAATCTTGATCCTTTACTGCACTAAGTCAGCTACTTTAACGTTAACATGGACAAACACAGGCAATGTGATCTCCTACCACAAAGATTATACTGATAGTGGACTGCTGGTTTTGTTCTAGCGCTTTCTCTGCCGTACAGGAACGGCTAAAACTACAGACAGCACAGCACTAACCTTCTTCCTGTCATATTATCAAAAAGTAATATTCACTTGGAACGTTTAGGGTAGGGATATGTATGGGTACTCTGATAACTGTCCAGGATGTAAATATGTAAATATTGGAACATGAGTATGTGAAAGCTAATGTTCTGGAGCTGATGTTAGCTAGGTCCAGGAACAGGAAAAAGATGGGGCATTACATTTGAACTGGGAAGTTGGATTTGTCAAGTTTACAACAGAAGTTTTAACTGGAATGTCTACTTAGGTAGTATTTCCTACTTGGAAACTTGGGAGACCCTGACCTCAAAATCCAAGATGGCTGCACTGTGCATCACAGCTGTAGCATTACACTATTTATTAGCGCTTCTGTCTATTTGTGTGTAATTCAATCAGTTGAGTACATACAAAGTGCTGTCCAACTTCTATCTGTGGATGTGTAACTACAGTGTACAATAAATACAATAAAATACTGCATTGACTGATGGCTAACTTCGAGTATTGCTAACGCTGGCTAATGGCTAACATTGGTTAATGGCCAACTTCCATACTTTTTAGCAGTACATTTAAAATGACTCAAAAATCGCTGAGCGGTTAACCATCCAGGACGTAAATATGTGAATATTGGAACATGAGTATGTGAAAGTGCTAACTACTGGAGGTAATGTTAGCTGGGTCCATAAACAGGGAAGGCATGGTGCATTCCATTTGAACTGGGAAGTTGGAATTTCTAAGTTCACAACTGGAAGATTTAGTCAGATTTCCTACTTGGAAACTTGGGAGAGCCTCACCAACCCTGACCTCAAAATCCAAGATGGCTGCACCGTGCATCACTGCTGTAGTGTAAAACAGCTGAGCAAAATTGGTCAGTTTTTGTGTCGGGTGAGTAGCAGAAGCTGCTTCTTGAGCTAATGAGCTAACAAAGCTAAACTGTATAGTGCTGATGGAGGCTCGTCATCTTACAAGTGTTTTTTGTTTCTCCTGAGTGACGGATCACAGACCTATTGGTGCATTCCGTTTAGTTTGGAAGTGAGATGTTGGAGCTGGGAATGGTTCCACAACCAAATTGATTGCATTCGGATAAAACATTCGAATGACTTTACACCCAACTTGTTCAAGTAACTGGAACACGATAAACTTGAATGTGACGTCATTTCCTGTTCCAATATCCGACTTCCGAGCTAAACGGAACAGCTATTTTTCAAATGTGCTGCTTAGAGATACATAAATCCAGAGAGAGGCTATGAAGTAAGTATCATTTTCTGGACTGTTATCTTGAGATCATAACTTGATTGGACTGTGATCTCAAGATAACAAAAGTCGTTTTCTTGAGATTCCAACTTATCTTGAAATCACAAGACAAATAATTTGTGATCTCAAGATAACGGTCCAGAAAACAGTCTCATGGGCTCTCCGGGCTTCCATAAATAAGCTTTACCTTAAGGTGGTCTGAAGTCTGTTTGTTTATTTATTTATTTATTTAGCATATTGTTTTTCTTCCCACAGTTAGACAATTATCTGTTCTGTAACTCTTATGGATAAATATTACAATTAGTCAAAACACATATTGCTAATTTAGACACATTCCATTATGCAGTAGTGACTGAAGGTCTGAGATGCAGCCAACTTCCCGTTTACTGTCATTTTCCCATTGGATCCTTAAGAATTGCATATCGCTGTGAATTGGTGGTTGCAAAGGTCTAGGCATCTTCCTCAGCTTTCCACAGATGACACATTTGGGTCATGTGCGCAATCAGATCTGAAGCTAATGAAGGTTTTTTTTTGTTTTTTTTTTTGCCTGCCTTGCGAGATGAGAGCAGACTGCGCCTTGGCAATTAAGAAATGCTGCTGTTCTTCCATCACAAGTGTCGTTCCATAGAGATTTCCGATTGCAGCAAAGCAGGGACAAAATAAATATCAGCCTTCTTTATCCCCTCTCCGGTGAGCACGCTCTCCTTCTCTTTCTCGGGAGAAAGAAAGGAGAAAGCAGACAGTTTAACAGTCACACAGTTGCTGTGTTGGGAAGGTGGCAGCGGCATTGACGCAGAGGGACCCTGATTCCAGGCTGAAGTGTGCGAGCGCGCTGTGTGGGCTCCGGGTCTGGCCGTGCCTTTGAACACAGATGAGTCTTAACCCAAAAATAACCTTTGCTTATCTGCGGCGGTGGGCGATGCCAGCGCACGCTCCGCTGGGTTGATGTCTCCAGCTCGAGCCGGGCTGAAACAGTCATTTACTGCATCCTCCCCTCCGCTTCGCTTCTCCCCCCACCCCCCCCTCCCTCCTCCTCTTGCTGCTACTGTTTTATTTAGCACCAATTCCACCCAGAAGCCTCCTCGCTCCCTCTGAATTATCGCAACACATGCAGGCGCAGCCTGTGCAGCAGCATTCACTATATACCAGCTTTACCCCTAGCACCAGAAAGAAAGAACAGCATGTTCTTGTGCCCCCCCACCCCCCACCCCACCCCATATTTGTAGTAGTGGGAGACGATTTGTGGGATTTATGCTGGGGAAAAAAGGCAGACGCTGGTGCTGGCTAATGTGTGATGAGGAGGGAATTGGCGTAATCGTTTGAAGGATGTGTTTTTTTGACAGGGGACTGCGTTTAATTCATCGGTTGATAACTGCACTGTTAGACGGCAGCCAGATGGAGGTTTGCCAGAGCCTCCCTCTCTCTATCTCTCTCTCTCTCTCTCGTCTTCCCTCGCTTTGCCTCTCTCTTTTCCTGCCAGACATACAGCAGGGAACAGAAGCAAGCCCAGGCTGTCATTGTTCAGTTCAGCGCAGCTTTATGTATATCTTTCAAAGTACTGCTATCTCTCCTCAAGTTGCCATGGCAATGACACATGATGTCATTCAAACATAACATCTATGTTATGAGCATCGTTCCAAGTTCGGATCCTGTAGGTGCTTTTTTTTTTCGTTGAAGTGCATTTGCTTTTGCCGTAGTACGGAATGTCAGGATCAGCCGTGTGCTAATAAACATCATGCTAATAGATCTGATGATGCGGGCCTAAGGGGTTTGATGGAGAAATAGGAATGATCTGGCTAGAAAAAAAGTAGATGGAGAAAGAGAATAGAGTGGATAACTGTGATGATGGGTTGTTGGGGGTTTCACACAGGTCCATTTGCTGAAACACTAATATTATGATCAGCATTCAGGTGGTTATGTAAGGTGGTAAGTGGTATGCCACAAAATATACAGTATATGCTGTCTATTTAAACTGCTATTGAGTTTCAAGACATCTGGGTTTTAGCTAACAGGGTATGAGGAGCGGGGTCTTTGGGGGGGGTGGGGGGGCACTGATTAACCTCGTGAATGCCCTTAATGTCTCAAAAATCAAAAAAAGATTGAAAGTGAATGACGAGCTAGTCCATAGCATTCCCAAAAGGCAGTGAAGCTAGCATCAGCTCTGCTATTGTGAGTGAGTTAGCAGCTAGCCAATCCTGGATCCCCCCCACCGCCACCACCAAATACCAGGGGGTATTCTGCCCACTGCCCAATACTCAAGTTATTCAGCACATGAATAACGACAACAAGCAAAGGTTCTGAATGTTCTGCATGGAGAAGTGGTCCAAAATGCCTCAAGTAGTATTCTCCAGCTTGTTTATACATGACACCCGTTGGGTCAGTACTGTGATTCTCCTTAAGGGAGGTTGGAGCCAATATTAAAGATGTGGGTGCAGATATATTTGAAGCCTATGTTTTTGAAAGCAAGTAGTGTGTAGTGTATGCCTTGTCTTACCTTTGTCCTCCTCCTCCACCTCCTTATGTCTCGCTCCTCACCTGGTCCCAGTTTCTTACTCCTCCCTTTGTAATCCTTTCTAGCTGTGTCTGGTTCCTGGTTTGTGTATACACAGATTAGACATAACATTATGACCACCTCAATGTATCTACACTCTTTATCCATTTTATCAGCTCCATGTACCACATAGGAGCACCTTGTAGTTGTACAGTTCCAGACTGTAGTCCATCTGTTTCTCTGTATACTGTATCACCCTGTTCTTCAACGGTCAGGACCCCCACAGGACCACCACAGAGCAGGTATTATGTGGGTGGTGGATCATTCTCAGCACTGCAGTGACACTGACCTGGTGGTGGTGTGTTAGTGTGTGTTGTGCTGGTACATGTGGATCAGACACAGCAGTGCTGCTGGACACCTCAGCGTCACCGCTGGATTGAGAATCATCCACCAACCAGAACTATCCAGACTCCTGGGAGTTGTTTGGTTCCAAAACACAGTGTAAAGTTTTAAATATCGCTGCTCTCAGAACAAGACCAGTTTGAAAATACCTGTTGCCCTTTAGACTGGTGGTCTGTCCAGGGTGCTTCCTGCCCTCTGCCCAATGAGCGCTAGGAAAGGCTCCAGCACTCCCCTGCGGCCCAGGATGATAAGCGGCTCAGAAGATGAATAAATGAATGAATGAATAAACAAGTGTTGCCCTTTATATTGTATGTAAATGAATGAACCAATAGCAAAGGCCGCAAATCGCTGGGAAAGTCTGGTTCCATAGACATACACATTTCATCCTCCTCCTTCTGAAGTTATCATTTTGGAGGTACCGAGGTTTCGTTCCAAAGGCAGCGCTACGCAGCTTGTGTAATTAGTTTAAGCCTGGAATATCGCTCCCTGCATGTGTAGTTTATTTAATATACAGTATTAATATTAGCTAATTGTTATGGAGAGTACCTACGGTATAATTCTGGAGTCGACTGTATATACACAGTTAAGGTGTTGGACCACTAAAAGCTACCTGCAGCCAGTTTCTCCTTAAATTCGTTTTGAGCCATTTTGAAAACTCCCACACCAATAACCTCAGACGGCAGAGCAGAGCACAAACTGTTGTTTTTTGTGCTTAACGCAGCGACAGACATGTCTCAAAACAGTGCCGCAGCAAAACAGACCCATGGGAAAGAGTGACTCATCGCTTCGAACAAAGCCCTTAAAACTTTTAAAGACCATGAACTGCACAAGGTTCGCAAATCTTCCACCAGCAGGTTCCCTGAGTCTAGCGGTCTTCTATTCCTCAACATCTGCACCAGCTTTACTCATGGACTTAACACCACTGACCTCTCAGATGGCCAGTCATCTTTGTCACGAGGGTTTATGCACTGCAGCCCTGCTATGATATCGCTCTGTATGTAGTCACTGAGCCAGTTTGAACACATCCTGCACGGAAATTCTTAGCCAGTGGATGGTTTGCTTCTCAACTGCACAAACCATTGCTGTCCAATGAAAACTCAGTGAATCTTTTATGCATCATTTGAACACAACAGCTGCTGTTTACACTGTGTGGAAATTTCATGAAGAATGGACCAACAGAAATGGCCCATAATTGCTTGGTAAAAAACCTGGTTCCATTGACTTTAAATTAAAGTAGGTTTTTGCCCTCTCCTGTAAAGTTTCTGTTTTTGGAGATACTTGTTTTTATTTGGACAGTGATGAAATGCATGAGCCTCACGCTCACTGAATGTCCACTTATGACCACAATTCCCAACCGATGTCTTTCCTACAGATGCCACTTTAGTCACTGCTTCTACTGGAAGCCAGTTGTGTCTTTGAGCCTGAAGCTCCTGTCGTCCATGACCCATGAATAATGAACCATCTCCTTCAAAGTCACTTAGATCTTATGCTTTTGCGTTCTTGATCCACATTTGAGGGCCCACTCAGCATTTCTACATTAACTGCTTTATTGTATCCTGCAGCACAGCACACTGAAAGCATCCGGACTCTGGACTTTATTCATGCTCTCGCATTACTTTGTCACCGGTCTGTATATTACAATCTCTGCTTTAGAAGCTTCCCAGCCAAAAAACGAGTCACCTTTACGCTCCTGCAGATGGCGCTGCACGAGGATGATGGGGCTATAAATATATGTGGGTTGTGAGTGACGGGATCCATAGATTGAGAAGAGGTGCTACAGTGCAGGGAATGTCTCGTTCCATGTGTGGAAAATGGCTCCAAAGCAGATGTAGCTGAATCTGCAGGTGTATGGAAGTGTACGGTCATACGGGTCTACCAGCAGTGGCTAAAATCCCAGTCTACAGGAAATTCTGTTTGGAACTGTGCCAGGGAAGGCATCCACCAAATCTGGCCCAACTGCACAATGCTTTAATGCAAGAGTGTCTGAACATTGATGTGGCCTACATCCAGAAACTTGTCCAGTCCATGCCAAATCCAATCCCAGCTGTTACTCATACTCGTGGAGGTGTTACAAGCTGTTAGGTCACATATGACTCATTTTTGTCCAGTGAGCTTATTAGGTTTGTGGTACATCTGCACCAACATGTCCGGTCCTTCTTATTATCGGGTTTAGGTCTCCTTTGATGGGTTTACTGCATACGTCATGCAGTATGACTATGTATGCAGTATGACTCATAGACTGGAGGTTTGTAGATTCAGCCTTGATCAGATTACCTATGCACATGCAAATGCGTTGGATGAATTATGGCCAAAGCCTGATTTCTGCAGATATCAGACTGATTTGTACATTTAATATTTTCTCCAATAGTGACAATGGCCCATTTTAATTAAAGCTGTGTAAGAGAAAGTGCAAATTTGAGCTCCTTAAATGATGTTCCAACTCTAAAATGTTCAGTCTGATCAGGTATGGTGTACTGGTATACACAGCTTCTGATCCAATGTATGGTTTTCACGGGAACCTTATTAAATTCCAAATTCTTTCCCATTAAGAATGAGTGGGGTGGAAGAGTGCAAGCCCATCTACTGTACTTCTGCTCGGCCGACAAACACTTTTTTACATACACTATCTTACATCCGACCCCCAAGCTTGGATCAACCGTCAGGAATGAAACTTGGTGGGTAGGTTTGACATCGTGAGACATGTGATTTAAGTTTCACGTTCAGTTGCACATGTGACATAAGCAAGGACGGGCCTTATCACTGTACATGAGTGACCCAACAGCCACGATTGCAGACATCCAGCGAGCAGTGATGTCCTCCATGAGTCATCCTGTTAGTCCCCACACCATTGGCAGACGGCTGCACCACGCAGGACTACATGCACACAGACCATTTTGATGACTGCCCTTAACACCACGTCAACATTGCCAAAGACTGCAGTTGGAGTGACTCATAATGGCAGCGGGTCATCTTCAGTGAAAAGTCCCGATTTGTCTTGGTGGAGACGACCAATGAATCCGTGTGTGGAGGCACCGTGGTCAGCACCAAGAATGTTTTGTTGTCACGCGTCACACGTCCAGAAGACCTGGTGTCACTCCACCTCCATCCCTACCGCACCATCTGCAGGAACTGTGTGAGGATATTCAAGCTGCATGCGATGGATTATCACAGGACACCATTAGGAACCTCTACAGCTCCATGCCAAGATGTCTGGCATGTTGGATTAGCAAACACCGTGGCCCGACGCCATACTGAGAGACACTACTTCTGTATGTGTAGCTCAATAAATATTGATCATATCAGTCTAAACTGATCATCATTTATTGATCCTGGTAACCTTTATCTTCCTTCCCAACAGCACTGCAATCCCACACCTCCTTCTGGGTGCAGCTGTTCTCAGGTTGTTATGTAAGTAATGTAGTTAAATTTGCAAGGCAATGACGTTAAAATTTGTGTGCTGTCAATTTCCGCTCAGCTTTGACCAATGCATAAGTGTTGTCAGTGCCAGTGACAACGATCCACTCTCCAAGCCCAGACAGGGAAACCAGGAAACCCTTGTCACATCTGATGTCATTTGTTTCCTCCTCTTTGGAAGGAGGTAGTTGTGGCCTGCTGGCATAAGAATTGTCAGGAGAATGTACAATTCCTGTTTTTTCAATAATCACCACTCGGTTCCCCAATATAGGGGTAATAGTGCTGCCAGGCACCCATTACCTTCACAGCTCCTGTAATCAACCTGAGCCATTTAAACGCTTCGCTCTGTTATTGTCCCTGCTGGTAGTCACTTACGGGGGAGTTAAAGCAGAGCTTGCACAAGAGCTGCAAAAGTGTGGTCGGTTTAACAGTGGAGCATAGTAGTAGTTTTGTTAGTGGTGTGCCCAGGAGAAAAAAACAGTACCCTGAAGTATACTTAACTGAAGTGTACTTAGTATACTTCCTTGAACTTACAATGTACTGAAAGTGGGCTATATTCGCATACTAACTATGTACTTAGTATGCTACATATAATCATGAACAAATTTTCTTTGGAATTGTGCCAGGGAAGGCATCCACCAAATAGATAGATGGATGGATGGATACTTTATTGATCCCAAAGGAAATTTAGCAGCCAGTAGTAGTTACACAATACAGCACAGTAAATACAAAACAAAAAGGGTTATACAGTATGAACCTAAGTAGGTAGGTACCGGCTCAGCAAATATTAGTACCTATTAAACTATAAACTTGTCAGAAACAAAGAACTTGGACTGACGCGCGCAGAGCTAAAAGTCAGTTGAGCTTTATTAAACAATCGGCCAGTTGAACACAGCACCAAAACATGACCAAACATGAAAGGAGAAAGCGAGAGCAGAGTCAAGGAACAGGCTAAGGTCAGAACCAGGGTAGGCAG
>CM067474.1:66957916-66979466 GCA_034552555.1 Semaprochilodus insignis
GTGATTTTGGGGTCCGTAGTTCTGTTTTCCTCAGAGAAGATAACAGGCGAGGAGCCTGGTGATTTTGGGGTCCGTAGTTCTGGTTTCCTCAGAGAAGATAACAGGTGAGGAGCCTGATGACTTTGGGGTCCGTAGTTCTGGTTTCCTCAGAGAAGATAACAGGTGAGGAGCCTGATGACTTCGGGGTACGTAGTTCTGGTTTCCTCAGAGAAGATAACAGGTGAGGAGCCTGATGACTTTGGGGTCCGTTCTGTTTTCCTGAAGGCTAGCGAAGGCTGGAAAGGGTGTGCCAAGTTTTACTGACCAGTGGAGTTTGTAGGTGGTTACTCTCATTTCCGCCAAATGATGGCCCTCTGGATTTCTTCAGAGCTCCACCATCTCAGCAAGCTTGGATACAAATTTGTGAGATTCCGTGGTCTGTATCTCCGGGTTGTTAGGATGGGCATATTACCCTCTACTGACCTGTGGAGTTGGGCTTTATCACAGATTGTTGAGGCTGGATATATGCAGTCACTTGTTGCATAGCAATTCCATCTCCTGTGGTTTTATTCCCAATGTCATCCGTGATCAATGGACGACTGAGACTCAACTTTCATCACATAACCACTGACTTTAAAAAGCCTGAAATCGTGCAGCACCTATTGTGTAGGGGTTCTTCTGCTATTACAAGCTTGACATCGTAACAATAGCAGACCCCTTTTTGATGCTATGTAGAACCATATACAATGTATTCTCCATCAATCTGAAGAACCGTTTTGCCAAGTGGTGCTGCTGTTAGCTATACATAAGTGATGCTTCTCTTAGTCTAACAGCTTGTTCTAGACTCCAGCCTACTACATATGATCTCAAACCTGCCACAAATCATAAGACACTGTGAGGTAGGTGGACAGAACTGAATAAGACTTTGTGGTGTCTATGAAAAGACTTTGCTGTTGTATTTGGCACTTCATAATGGACCACATGGGAACCTTGGCTTTCATGCTGGTAACAATGTGGATGGGCCTTTTCTTCTTCAGCCTGGAGAACATGACATCCATTCATTTTCCATAAATAATCTGAAATGGTGAGTCACCAGACCACCATACATGTTTCCACGGTGCATCAGCCAAGGTCAGAGAACCCAGCTGCATCCCTGCTGTGCACCGTCTTAGCTTGCGTTTGTGAATGCAGTGAGGAACGGTGTTTATTGGCAGAATGTTGTCAGTGCCACATGGTGATATACTGGCCTATAGGCAGCTTTCCAGAGAGGTGCAACCATCTAAGCATCGGCCATATTACTGGGTGACTGTAAATTCCATCCCTGGCAATGCCTCAGCTACCCAGGGCCAGGAGTTCAAAAGAACATGGTCCTTTCTGTCTCTGGGTGGACAGGATGGTCCGCCCTCTCTCCCCACCAATCAGTGCGACCCTAGCCAACACAGGTGGGTGTGTGATGTAATTTGCAGGGTAGTGTTCTCCTCCGAGCTGTTTGAGGATGATGCGCTGTCAGCAGTTTAAAGAGGTGTGCTGGAGCTTCTTGTGTCTCAGAGGGACCTAGCCTTCCCCACCTAACTAGGGAGCATTGTGTGATGGGGCAGAACTAGCCAGCAGGTAGAACTGACAGTGGTCCAGCTGTTGGGAAAATCTGAGCAAATACCAATATTACCCACCCATCCAATAACTGAACTCACGTGTTCCAATAACTTCTATGGCCACAGGTGTGTAAAATCAAGCACCTAGACATGCAGACTGCTTCTACAGACATTAGTGAGAGAATGGGTCGCTCTCAGGAGCTCAGTGAATTCCAGAGTGGTACCGTGATAGGATGCCACCTGTGTAACAAGTCCAGTCGTGAAATTTCCTCACTACTAAATATTGCACAGTCGACTGTCAGTGGGATTATAACAAAGTGGAAGTGTTTGGGAGCAACAAAGTGGTAGACCACGTACAATGGCAGAGCGGGGTCAGTGGATCCTGAGGGGCATAGTGCACAGAGGTCGCCAACTTTCTGCAAAGTCAATCACTACAGACTTCACGTGGCCTTCAGATTAGCTCAAGAACAGTATGTAGAGAGCTTCGTGGAATGGGTTTCCATGGCCAAGCAGCTGCATCCAAGCCTTACACCACCAAGCGCAATGCAAAGCGTCGAATACAGTGGTGTAAAGCGCCGCCACTGGACTCAAGAGCAGTGGAGACGTGTTCTCGGGAGTGACCAATCACGAGTGTCCATCTGGCAATCCGATGGACGAGTCTGGGTTTGGCGGTTGCCAGGAGAACGGTACTTGTCTGGCTGCATTGTGCCGAGTGTAAAGTTTGGTGGAGGGGGGGTTATGGTGTGGGGTTGCTGTTCAGGAGTTGGGCTCGGCCCCTTAGTTCCAGTGAAAGGAACTCTTAATGCTTCAGCAGACCAAGAGACTCTGGACAATTTCATGCTCCCAACTTTGTGGGAACAGTTTGGGGACGGCCCCTTCCTGTTCCAACATGACTGCACACCAGTGCACAAAGCAAGCTCCATAAAGACACGGATGAGGGAGTTTGGTGTGGAAGAACTTGACTGGCCTACACAGAGTACTGACCTCAACCCGATAGAACACCTTTGGGATGTCACTCAAGTTCATATGTGTGTGAAGGCAGGCGAGTGAATACTTTTGGTAATATAGTGTATGTCCCAAAAAAAGCTCTTCTAAAATATGGCAGTAGTTGAATCTGCACTTCCTGTCATGTATCTTCTCAATAAACCATCAGGGACAAACATAGAATGATTTTGATAAAACAACTCTAAGGGTCAAAGAAATAGCTCAATGACTGAGTGATGCTGGCGATCATGCAAACCCCACAAGGGGCTAAACTGGTTGTTGTCCAAAATGTTCATGCCAGTGGCGGATGATGCCACAGGTTTTACTAAACCCCATAGGCCATTATACACGTAGTCAGGCATGGATGGAAGGAACAGAGGAAGCATAAACAAACAGAAGCGTATGGATCCCCTCTTCCTGCTAAGCCTTAGTTGGAGAGAGAATGCAATCCCAGATCTGCCCAGTTCTTCTGGGAAACCTTCAGGAATCTCTGCTTTGTAAGTGTTCCAGGCAGTAGCTGAACAGATTCAGAGTGGAAAGAAATGACCGCATTCCTACTGATCTCTTTGTCAGACGAGCCTACTTTGTATTGGAAGTGGCCTTTCTGCTCAGAATAGTCTCATGGTTTCAATGAAGCTACAACAATCACGGTTCCGGGACTCCAGGACCATTCTTTTCAGCCCAGACAGATGTGCTACGGCCTTGTAACAGAATGAGGGACGCTGCCTCACCACTGCAGAAATGATCTAATATCTGCACTGTGCACCATTAGAAGTAGCGTGCCGATGCCTGCGAGCAGCAGTTCTCCCTTTGTGCACTATGTTTTTTCCAAAGGCGCTATGAGGAGCAATCAATTTGCTAACACCGGCCTATTATCTGTCGTACGTGTTTGAGCAAACGCTGAGATGAAAAGGAAATCGCTTTCATGCTCTGCAGCCTTATTTGATGATCATTTCGTAAATCATGTCTTAGAAACATGGCGGCTTATAAAAATTAATGGAGGAGATGCATCATGGTTTTGTGGTGATTGATCTATTCTCTCCAGACTCCCTGATAGGTAAGGAAAACTTGTCTGGAGGGTGTGATGAAGCATACTGATGTGGAGCTGAACCAGCAGCCAGAGCCGCTTCCTCCCCATATGCTCACGTAAATAAGCCACCTTAGGAAACAACCTCCCCTGTCCAGCACACATTTAGCACTGATGCATCTTCTCCTGGCATCAGACCCTTGAGAAACTGGACATCAACAACCGACATTCCAGTGGCCAAAAGTATGTGGACACCTGACCATGACATCTCTATGTTCTTCCAAAACCATGGGCACTGATATGGAGTTGCCCCCTTGAGGTTTATAACAGCTTCCACTCCCCTGGGAAGACATTTCACAAGATTGTGGAGTGTGTCTGTGGGAAAATCAAGCTCCTAGAGCCTGGAGGAAGAGTGCGAGGCGCAGAATCCAAGGTGTCTGAAGTCCAGTGGGAAGTTTCCACAGTCTCTGATGGTTTGGGGTGCCATGTCTTCTGCTGGTGTTGGGCCGTCGTGTCTTATTAAGGCCAAAGTCAACGCAGCTGTCTATGCTATGTTAGAGCACTTCATGCTTCCATCGGCTGTTTTCCTTTTCCAGCACCTGCCCACAGGACCTAATGGTTTGCTGGCCATGATATTACTGTGCTCGATTGGCCAGCCAACTCTCAGGACCTGAGCCCCGTAGAGAATCCATAGGGTATTCTGAAGAGGAAGATGAGAAACACCCAACCCAGCAATCCAGATGAGCTGAAGGCCACTGTCAAAGCAACCTGGGCTTCAAGAACATCCCAGGGGTGCCTCAAGGTGATTCCCTCCATGCCACAACATACTGATGCAGTAATTCTGGTAAAGGAGCCCCAATCAAGTACTGAGTGTATAAATGAACATACCTATGAGAAGTGGGACAGTTCCGTATGGTAGAGTCTTTTCTGTTTGATCTAGAAATATTCAAATAATTTCTTTTAATTTTGAAATATTCTAGAAATTTCTGTTTGATCTGAAAATAGTCCAATAATTTCTGTTTAATCTTAAAATAATCCAATAATTTCAGTTTGATCTTAAATTGTTCTAATAATTTCTTGATCTTGACATCATCTATTTTTTCAGTTTGATCTTGAAATATTCTAAAACTTGAAATAATTTGATCATTTCTGTGGGATCTTGACATATTCTAAGAATTTATGTTTAATCCTAAAATAATACAATAATTTCTGCTTGATCTTGAAATATTCTAATAATTTCTTGATCATGAAGTGTTCTAATAATTTCTTGAAATCATTTTTGGTTTGGTCTTGAAACATATTCTAAGAATTTCAGTTTGGTCTTGAAATAGCTCAATTATTTATGTTTAATGTAAAATGTTCTAAGCATTTGAGATACTGGATTTCTGATTGTCCTAAAATACAACCCATACCAATTATTAAACATTAAATCAAAATTTTAAACAAGGCTTAATTTGTCACTTTACTTGTAATGAACACAAAATATATGGTAGTTAATGTTTTTGAGTTAAATTATGGACAAACAATTATTACAATTTTTTTTTTTTTTTGGATGCACTAGTACATGTTTGATTGAATTGTGGCCTTTCTTTAGTTATTAAACATGTTTGAAAGGGAAAAAAAATGTCAGATCAAATATGATTTCAGAATTTGCTGCAGAACACAGAGCAAGAAGATCAACAGCAAGACTTTAGAATGTTGTTGTGAAAACCTTACATATTGCTCCCTGTAAAAAAAGCATGAACTTATTTTCACTTCGAAGATCAGCACAACATGTAAGCTCACAGCCAAAAAAAAATTAGTCCCCTTGTGTGTTTAAGGTGGTAGTAACTTCAGGCTCCTGCAGATGGCGCTGCATGAGGATGATGAGGCTATAAATAACTGCTGGGGTCCATAGATTGGGAAGAGGTGGTACAGAGCAGGGAATGTCTCGTTCCATGTGTGGAAAATGGCTCCAAAGCAGATGTTAATGATTGGCTAAAAGTTTAGCTAAACATTTGACTGCATTTGGATGTGCCAAAGACCATAGTGTGAAGGAAGTAGCTGAATCTGCAGGTGTATGGAAGCGTACGGTGATACAAGTCTACCAGCAGTGGCTAAAATGCCAGTCTACAGGGAATTCTCCTTGGAATTGTGCCAGGGAAGGCATCCACCAAATCTGACCCAACTCCACAATTCTTTGATACAAGAGTGTCTGAACACTGATGTGGTCTACATCCAGAAACTTGTCTAGTCCATGCCCAATGGAATCACCCTGGTGGAGGTACTGCATGCTGTTAGGTACATTTCAGTCACAGGGGACTATTATTTTGTTAGTGGTGCCATTTTGAGGATTTCTAGTTTCCTTTTACTCAGTGGTGTCCATTCTAATAAGTAGCTGACCACGAAGCCAGAGCCTTTCCTTCCATACATGCTTGTGTCAAAGCTTTATGCAGCACACATTTAGTGCTGAAGAATCCTCCACTCGTTTTAAAAACTAGTGGAACAAGTTTGCATTAATATTCATGTGACCTCTTTTCACAGGATGGAGAAAATTACTTGGTAGGACTGGCTGTACTGTGTTCTAATCATGCAAAATAAGAGTTTTAAATGGACTTTTTTCCCCCCTCTCTGTCCCAATAGCCCCGCCGCTCATTAGCAGCCTATTATTCATAAATTTAAACCTGACTGTGCAATTGGATTTGGTAAAATAACACTAATTACATTGGTAGCCGAATGTCAGCAGTGTTGTGGACTTTCGGAATGAAAGCCATTGTGTTGCTTGGTCCCTCCCAATTGCACCCAATCATCAGTCTATTTAATTCCTGTTTCTGCGGTCCACCAATCCTAGTTATTGAAATTATATGTTTTGGCCTTACGTAACAGCCGTAAGGTCACCATGCCATATCTTGTCTCACTGCACATTTATGAGGAGTCTGAAAGGGCATATTCCTGAGGGACTCGGAACCAGGACTTGGCCCCGTCACATATTGCCAAGGGCAGGCTGGCGTGCAGACTTCTGCCTGGCTTGCTCCCCGTGAAGCTCTCCCAGGGCTTCACTCAGACCAGAGGAACTCCACCACACGGCAGTGTGCCTTGCATCTCAGGCGGAAAAGCCATGCCTGCGCTGACCTTTCCGGCTATCAGATATACTCAGTCTGGCCGTACTGGCCTTTTGAAGATAAGAAGATATTGATCTTTTTATTTCTCTGGTCACCCGTGGCTTAATATCCTTGGGCTTCGGCCTGTTTTGCATGTGCTCCCGTAAGAGCTCGTTTAGAGCTGCAGTGTGTCTGATAGGATGTCTAGTCTCACATCAGATGTACAGCGATGCTGCCATTAACTCACCCACTAAAATCTTGCGATACTGCAATCTCTATGTTGCCTGGGAAACTAGTCGAGCATTCGGTATATAGGCTAAAGTTGCTGCAGAAGAGGCTCTTTCTTGTTTCTGAGCCAGAGAGAAGTTCTCATCCCACAGCTTGAGCTCTTACCACTGTAGACGGTAGTCGGAAGGTCAGGACAAAGGATTCAGTGGTCGTATGAGCCTATAATTCATATTCATATTAAATATGAATTTAAACCAGAGTTCAACCCAAATCTGTCAAAACGGCCTGTAAAAAATAAATACATTCTACTTAAAGATGCATTTGTTAGCATATTGTAAGAAAGCAGCCTTACACAGTAACAGTTCAGCCTTACATCACCGAGCGCAATGCAAAGCGTCGAATGCAGTGGTGTAAAGCACACCGCCACTGGACTCTAGAGCAGTGGAGACGTGTTCTCTGGAGTGACCAATCACACTTCTCTGTCTGGCAGTCCGATGGACGAGTCTGGGTTTGGCGGTTGCCAAGTGAATGGTACTTGTCTGACTGCATTGTGCCGAGTGTAAAGTTTGGTGGAGGGGGGGGTTATGGTGTGGGGTTGTTGTTCAGGAGTTGGGCTCGGCCCCTTAGTTCCAGTGAAAGGAACTCTTAATGCTTCAGCAGACCAAGAGACTGTGGACAATTTCATGATCCCAATTTTGTGGGAACAGTTTGGGGATGACCCCTTCCTGTTCCAACATGACTGTACACCAGTGCACAAAGCAAGGTCCATAAAGACATGGATGAGCGAGTTTGGTGTGCAAGAACTTGACTGGCCTGCACAGTCAACCCGAGTCCTGACCTCAACCCGATAGAACACCTTTGGGATGAATTACAGCGGAGACTGCGAGCCAGGCCTTCTCATCCAACATCAAGGTCTGACCTCACAATTCCCCTTCTGGAGGAATGGTCAAAAATTCCCATGAACACATTCCTAAACTTTATGGAAAGCCTTCCCAGAAGAGCTGAGGCTGTTATAGCTGCAAAGGGTGGGCCGACATCATATTACACCCTTTGGATTAAGAATGAGATGTCACTCAAGTTCATATGCGTGTGAAGACAGACGAGCGAATACCTTTGGCAATATAATGTATCTGCCTCCTCAGCACACAGAGGAAAAAATCCGGACTGGATCATTATCCACTGAGTGCTTCCAGATGTTAGCACATTCGTTCCCAACCAAATCTTAACAACTGAATTACTACTGCAGATTCTGTTAACTAGAAATGAATCACAGTGCATTTTTCTTGTTTCACTGAAATCATTAGAAGGTCCTGATGGCTCCCAGCGCCCCATAAAGACTTATGTTGGAAATGAAAAACCCAAAGCAATAACACAGACTCTCCCAAGAGGTCCTGCCGGAACAGGAAGACCTCTCAATGACTTTTGGTGATCCACTTTGTTCTACATGGAGCCCTGTAGCCATTCATGTTCCATATGTGATTGCGTCATCAACAAGGCACCTGAGAACATCCAGCCTGATGACATCACCCAGGAAACGTATTGCTTCCAAAAAGCTGCAAAGCAAGTCCGAGGTAGGCCAAGAGAAGCGGGGGAGGATGGGTGGGGGCAGAAAACACCTGTTTATTCTGTGCTCACAGCAGCAGAAGATGGCTGACTATTTGTCATGTAGCATGTCTCTGGCTGAGGTAGATTAAATTGAATCCATCAGTCTCGCTCTCCTCTCACCGGAAACTAAATTGTCCTGCCACCGTGTCAGTGCTATTTATATTTCCACTGCTGGGTCACTAATCAGATGACAGACGAGCCCCATGCTTTACCATCCCTGTGATTTGCTGTGTGTTTTTCCGTACCTCGCAGAGATATGAGTCTGTCATACTTGTCACCTATCAGAGGAAGTCAATGTGTTCAATAACAGGTGTTTGGGCAGAAATGACTATAATATGCTGGTGTTCACTTTAAATAATAAAGGTCCTTAAAGTTATACTTTGCATGTTTTGATCTGGAGACCCCTCTGGTGGAACTGTGCAATTGCATGTGCAGAAGTATACACACCATCAAAAGAACAGCTGCACCCAGAAGGAAGTGTGGGATTGCGGTGCTGCTGGGAAAAAAGATAAAGGTTACAGGGAACAATAAATGATGATAAATTTAGACTGATATGATCAATATTTATTGAGCTACACATACAGAAGTAGTGTCTCTCAGTATGGCATTGAGCCGCCATGTTTGCTAACCCAACATGAGGTTCCTAATAGTGTCCTGTGATAATCCATCCCATGCAGCTTGAATATTCTCACACAGTTCCTGCAGATGGTGCGGTAGAGGTGGAGGTGGAGTCACACCAGGCCTTCTGGACAACAAACCGTTCATCTTGGTGCTGACCACGGTGCCTCCACACACAGATTCGTTGGTCGTCTCCACCAAGACAAAAGCGGGACTCGTCACTGAAGATGACCCGCTGCCATTCTGAGTCACTCCATGACAGTCTGTCATGACACCATCGCAGTGTTTGGTGACATTGACGTGGTGTTAAGGACAGTTGTCGTAACGGTCTGTGTGCATGTAGTCCTGTGTCATGCAGTCCTCTGCCAACGGTGCTGCCACTAACAGGATGACTCATGGAGGGCATCACTGATCCCTGAATGTCTGCAATCGTGGCTGTTGGGTCAGTAAGGTACAGCAAGTCAAGGCCCATCCTTGCTTATGTCACATGCATGGTTTATCATTAAACTCGAATCATTCGATTGTCTCACAATGTCAAACCTACCCACCAAGTTTCATTCCTGTCAGCTGATTCGTTCTGGGTGCAACTATTTGCGCAACTATCCTATATCTTCAGTATCAGAAGTTTTACCAAAGGGTCTTAGAATTGTAACTGGTCATCCGGAATCACACCAAGACATACATGTTGAGGACCTGCAGTTCCAGGGAACGTTAACAGCAACTCTTGCGCTGAGCTGCCATTAGCATAGTAGAGGTAGGAGAAGACATGAGAGGATACTACATCACAAAGAAAAAGAGTGCACAGAGAAGTGGACCCAGTACCGAGCCTTGTGGGACACCAGTGGAGAGCCTGCACAGACTTATAGACTATTGTCATTCTCTTTTCATTCACAATTAGTATTAGCCATTCTGGATTCTGACCATGGGACCGCTCCTCCTGGTTGAATACATTTAGGTGGTGATCTCAACCTTAGAGTGACCTTGATCTGTGTAAGAACCCCAGAAACACTGCTGGGCCTCATACCCTGATGCCAGCACCACACATCCTACCCGTGTCAATGACACCACTGCGCTGAAAATGATCCACCACCCAATTAACATACAGTCAGCGGTGGTCCTGTGGTCAGGAGCTGACCAATTACAAATGACCATGGCAACAGATAGGCTACAGTCTGTACTTTTAGACCCACAGCACCAGGCCAAGGTCTCCAAGACTGGGGTTGGAAACTGAGCAGTATTCTTCATGCACTGGTGCAGCGTTATGAATCTGGGCTCTCTGTTTCCTCCTTTAACCTTGACGGAAGGACGTAATGGAAAACATGTTTGATCGTTCTCTGTTTTCCTCATCTAAATCAGACTCTTAGTGAAATGTAAATATGCACAGCTTAGCTGCAGACCTCCCCACCTCGCACGCAATCTACATCATTAATGTGCTTCCAATGACACAAATAAACAGCGCTGCCCTGCTTCCAACTCCTGGGAGGCGGAGGGAGACCGAGAGAGATAGAGAAAGAGACAAAGACAGAGAGAGAGCAAAAGATACAGAAAGAGATTCCTACGAGTAATCCACCCATTGTTATTCCTCCCATGCTTACCAAGTGTATTTCGGTTAATTGAAGAAAGGAAATCAACAGTGAGACGTGGGAGCTGATGCATAATCAGACTAATTCCTTCCACTCACTTTATGGTTTATTCCGAGCTGAGCACTTAGTGCGCCCTAATGAATGAGCCGTCAACGTAAATCTGCAGCCGAAAGTGAAGAAAGAGCTGTCGACTGAAGTTTCTTCAGGGTACAAACAGAAGAGGGAGAGTCAACGGTGATCCCAACCCACATGCAGATATGGCAAACCGGATTTGGGAAAAATGGGCCATTTTGCTTTTCTTGAAGTTGATGGTCCCTACTTGGTAGAAGAGCTTAGCAGTGAATTACAGTGAGTGCATTGAGGACTTCTGCAGTACATGTAGGCATGTTGTAGGCCACCATATTGCTCCTACTTTAGGGACAGCTCATAATCAGAAGGAAGTTGGTTGTGCTGACATGCATACCACATTAATTACCTAATGCCTCTAGGCAGTGATTTCCAAGGCTGGGAAAACGTTTTTGGACAACTATGGAAAACCCAGGCAGTTACCATTTTGGAGGGCTACACCCAGAAGGAGGTGTGGGATTGCAGTGCTATTGGGAAGGAAGATAAAGGTTACCAGGAACAATAAATGATGATAAATTTAGACCGATATGATCAATATTTACTGAGCTACACATACAGAAGTAGTGTCTCTCAGTATGGGGTCGGGCTGCCATGTTTGCTAACCCAATACGCCAGACGTCTTGGCATGGAGTTGTAAAGGTTCCTAATGGTGTCCTGTGATAATCCGTCACATGCAGCTTGAATATCCTCACACAGTTCCTGCAGATGGTGCGCTAGGGGTAGAGGTGGAGTAACACCAGGCCTTCTGGACGTGGGACATGTGACAACAAACCGTTCATCTTGGTGCTGAACACGGTGCCTCCACACAAGGATTCGTTGGTCATCTCCACCAAGACAAAAGCGGGACTCGTCACTGAAGATGACCCGCCGCCATTCTGAGTCACTCCATGACAGTCTGGCACGACACCATTGCAGTGTTTGGTGACGTTGACATGGTGTTAAGGCCAGTTGCTGTCGTAACTGTCTGTGTGCATGCAGTCCTGTGTCAGTCAGGTATAGCCATGTCAAACCTACCCAACGAGTTTCATTCCTGTCGGTTGATTCCTTCAGCTGTATGTGCAAATATTCTTTTGATGATGAGTGTATGACTCACCAAGACAAATTCCTTGTACTGTATGTGCAACAAAGTGAATCTTATTCTGAGAACAGGCTCAGTGTGGCCTTTCTGAAGCTTCAGCACCAGCTGCTCGACTTCACACCCTCAGATTTGAATCATTATCGTCTAAACATGTGTCAGTGCTTTAATTAGCCAGAGCTGAGTATGTTGTATGGTTAGCAGAGCTACTATCAGACAAGCTAAGCTAACACTAACCAGCTCCTATTTTAGCAGCACTGCCGGTTTGACATTTGATGTTTGATACCTTGAAAACTGTGCACTGTGTTCACTAAGCTGGCGACCACGTAAGCAAAGTACTCTTGTTGCTTTCCCAGAAGCCAAAATCAAATTGAATCAGGTTTATTGTCACATCACATATGTGAAGATGAGTGGAAATCTTAGGTTGCATAGTCCCCTTTACTACTTACATACAAAACATATATATACATTAGGCACAAAATATGGGTTCACATGAATATACCATTTTTTCCAAATACTATATATACATTTTTTTAATAAAAGTTATATAAGGTATGACATAATTATGAATATTATTATGAGATATTGAACACTATTATAAATTGTTATTATGAAATATTATGAAATATACAGTAGAGATGAACACATTTCCATATATACAATTTGGTGAGCCTCTGGTGGTTCAATAACCAGAAGTATTAACCTGTATTTATTACTTTTCCCAATTCGCTCTCTTTTTCCCCACTTGTTCTACAAATTCTTCAATCAGATGTATTCATGCAAATCATATCATCACTGTCCAAAGTAAAATTCCAAATAGAACTCCAAAAATGGCGAAAACATTTCATTTCAATGTATGTCAATGGAGCCAGACTTCTTTCCAAGCATTTTTAGGCAATTTCGGTTGGTCCATTCATCATGAAATCTCATATTTCTTATATTTAAGATTGTTGTAGGCCTATTATATGACTATTTAACTTAGTTCCAGGTAGTTTTAAGTGATGTTAGTAAGCCAAACTTTCTCACTATATTGGCAAAGAATTTTACTCAATTTTAAAAGCGTGCTGGAAACAAGCCAAATGATCTGCCAACACAGCGAGAAAATGAGCTAACATCAGTCTCAAAATAAGAATTTTAAGATATCTAAACTAGATATAAGATCATTTTACTTGCTAAGATATCATTTTCAACAACATGCCACTGTTATATTACTGAACAACATCTGTCACGCCAACTATGACATGACTACCATGACATGTTTATCGTCGCTGTCCAAAGAAAAAAAAAAGTATCTCCAAAATGGCAACTTTCAACTTTCATAGGTTGATGGAACCAGACTTCTTTCCAAGCCAGTTTGGGCCATTTCTGTTGGCCCATTCATTTTCACACAGTGTATAATCTTCGGACAGCCACGATTTGTGTTTTAGTTATGGTGTATGTTGATGCCTGGGGATTACCATCGCTGGAACAGCCCGCTGATGTTTTGAGATCGACTCAAAAGGAGCCAAAATGTCCTGTTAAACACAGCAGCTGTTTTCCAGCCTCGCTACTCGCCCAGAGTGAGTGTATAAAATCGACCGTGCAGTAGCTGTGAGTCACCATGAAATTGATTCCAATGCTTAGCGAGGAAGACAGAGTTAGATTATTTCCTAAGTGATGTGTTCAGTGTAGCCTAAAGGTGGTTATGATTTACATGCTGCCAAACAATCAGTTTGGCTCAGCTAAACTCTAAGGCCGAATGCAGTAGAGAATCCAGGCATCCAAGTAAAACTCATGACAGCTGAGGCTTGTCAAGGCTAAGATATGGCCTATGGTCAGTGTAGTTCTTAAAGGTAATCATTACAAATGTCTCTATACACACTGTAATGGCATTACTTTACTCATTACTGCCTGGATAAGTAATTGTACCACCTGCCAGTCGAAACAGTTCAGACACTATACGATTGTATATCTGAATGAATGAGTCGTACAGCTGACAGAGCAGTGGCTGAATGGAAATTGAGTCTGTTTGGGTGAGGCTGGGGTTCCCTTTGCTTCAGTGTTCCATGAGTTTCAAATTAGCATCATCGGATGCTCACAGAGCTTCATGCACTCATGCTGTACTGCTCACACTCACTATCAAAGCTGCACAGTCAGCTGGAAAGATAAACTCACCGGACAAAAAAATTGTGTGGTAGTAACTAGAGGCTCCTGCAGATGACACTGCACAAGGATGATGGAGCTATAAGTACCTGCGGGGTGTGAGTGACAGGGGTCCATAGATTGGGAAGAGGTGCTACAGTGCAGGGAATGTCTCGTTCCATGTGTGGAAAATGGCTCCAAAGCAGATGTTAATGATTGGCTAAAAGGAGTGACTGCATTTGGGTGTGCCAAAGACCATAGTGTGAAGGAAGTAGCTGAATCTGCAGGTGTATGGAAGCGTACGGTCATACGGGTCTACCAGCAGTGGCTAAAATCGCAGCCTACAGGGAATTCTCCGCGGAATTGTGCCAGGGAAGATATCCACCAAATCTGGCCCAACTGGACGATTCTCTGATGCAAGAGCGGCTGAACGCTGATGTGGCCTACATCCAGAAACTTGTCCAGTACATGCCAAATCCAATCACAGCTGTTAGTGGTGCTCGTGGAGGTGTTACATGCTATTAGTAATATGCAAATTCATCACTTATAGGGTACTTTCTATCTGATTAAGTCTGACATAAATAGCCATTTCTGGAGCCATAAGTGCCCACCGACCCCCAAAACAAATGCTAATCACAGAACCTGTAAAACTTTTCAAAGTCCCTTCCTTGTATATTCAGCACCACTGTGGGTTAAACAGGGTTCAGTTCTTTCACTCCAATCCCCTTGTTAACACGTCCAGCTCCAAACCTCTACTGACAGACTGAGGCTCTATCTTTCCAGCTTGCAGCAGTTCTGTGTTCCTTGTTGTTTGAGGTGAAGGAAAGCACTCAGTTATCATTCTAACTCTTTCCCTATGATGAGAAAGAGAAGAGAAGATGTCTGTGGTTGACAGTTCTTACACCAATGAAGATAAACAAAGTTTGGTGCCCCTGGGCTCTAATGTTAGCTAGCTAATCATGCTAACATTAGCTCCAAAACAGCACATGAAAAAAAGAGCACATGAAATGTGGGATTTACCCCCGATCAGACTGGATCTTTTCCAATGCATAGTGAAATTCCTCTGGATCCAGATGGTAGTTTGGACCAGCCCTCTATCTGCACAAAAGCACTGTCTTAAAATATCAGTTCTCTCCCATGTTCTTCTTCTTTATAAAGAAAGAATGCAACCTACGTCTCCTCCTCTGCAGCCCACATGCACATGTTCCTACTTCCAGAAACTCACCATGCTTGCAGTGACGCCACACATGGATTTTGAGAGGCCTAGAAGACGAAACAGCTACTTAAAGGCTGCATTCGAAATGGCATACTACACACTAAATACTACTTGCATACTAAACCCACCTAAAAGTAGTATGTAGTATGCGACTAAAGTCAGGTGGCGCAATTTTACATTTGGTAAATCATGAAAATGTCTAATTATGTTAATGTTTGTTTTAAAAAATGAGAATATAAACTCAAGGATGAAGGTTTCTATGGGTGTCTAAGTAGATGCCTGATTAATTTGAAATTAGTCTGCAAAAGTCAAAAAAGTGTCACACTTCCGGGTTTCCTCTCTGTCTCCGGTCCCTGGAACTCCATCTCCCAGAACCCCCTACCTGGTGACGCCACAGTCACATGTCCCTCACCCACCAATCCCGTCCTAGATCGGATTCACCCAATTATTGGTCACACCTGTTGTTAATTTAGTCTGTTTGTACATATACTCCTGTCTCACACTGCTCATTCCGAAGTATTGCCACATTTTCGTAGCGTACCGAGCGGTTATTCCCTGTTGACTCTGTTCTCACTTTCTGGCTTTCTCTTCTCTGGTCTTCCTCTGGTCTTGTTTTGCCCTCGTTGATTGTCTTTTTGGTATTTCGACTCTCGTCTGTCTCCTGTTATTTGACTTTGCCTGTCCCTTTCATTTTGATTGCCTGGATTCAGTTGTTGAACCTCACTGCCAATCTGTTAAATAAACCCAGCCTTGATTTTAGCTCAGACTTTGTCCGGCGTGAGAAAAAGTCAGGCGCCACAACCAGCAAGTCAAATGGTGCAACCAGAATCTTGTCCAGTCCATGCCAAATCCAATCACAGCTGTTATTGGTGCTCGTTGAGGTATTACATGCTATTAGTCACAGGGGGCTCATTTTTTTGTACTGGTGAGCTTATTAAAAACAGACAAAATCCATTTACTAGCGGGCAGACATTTTTATCCCTGCATCACATGGTTGCTCTTGTTCCGAGCGACTTACAAAAGTGCTTTGTTGATCTTATTTAACTCTAATATCCTATTCAGCCATTCCAGCTTTAGCTGGATGTGATGTCGTGGCTTGATGACTCCAGTTGAACAAGCCAGACATCAAAATAAAACACTTCTGTTCCTATAAAGTAAACTGACTCCTAAACAAAAACATCAGACGCTGGGTTCTGGGTTAAAGAGAAAAGACTCCAAGCTCCAAGTTTCAGGTGTATGCTGAAAAGCGTTTTCCTGGTCAAACTGAATTCAGTTGCAACAGTATGGTACAGAGCTTCCACACATATACAGTGTTCAGGAGGTGAAGTAATGCACCTCCTGCTTTTCTATACATTTCCAAACATGGTGTACATTTACATTTATGGCATTTAGCAGACGCTCTTATCCAGAGCGACTTACAACCGTGCTTAGTGTTCCATCAGAGAATGTTTCCTGGCTAGTACAAGAAGTTTAGAGTCTAAAACTCACCTTGAGCTCAGAAACTGCCAGAGCAAGGTGCTGATACCCAGAGAGGAGAAAACAGCTAGAGGTGCTCTACCTAGCAATCCCAAGCCAGCGCTCAGACCTAGATAGAAGAAAGGCAATGCTCAGTATAACTGCGAAAGCAAAGCATTTCAGTATATACATCTATTAGTGCTCACTCACTTCAGCGCTTTACAAAGAGATGGGTCTTCAGTCTGCGTTTGAAGACCGCGAGAGAGTCTGCTGTTCTCGTTCTCATAAAGAAATACAGCTCTGGAAATAAATAAGAGAGCACTCCAGTTTCTTCTTAAATCAGCATCTCCACATGTACAGCAGGTTCTTAGTGAGGAACAGAAGGTTGGGTTCTAGCTTTACTGGCAGATACAGTGAGCGTCTGGTTCTTAAGAACAAGGTCAAGCAGCAAACACACAGGACAACACAGCTACAGACTGGCAGAGGGCGAAACCCACTCTCTACTGACCGTGATGAGCGCCACCTCGTTCCACTGTCACTTAACCACCGTAAGATGACCTCAAGTGACCTACAGAGAGACGGACGAGCGATGGCTGGGGTGAAATGCACAGCGAGCATGGTTCTAAAAACAGGCTTCTGGAGGGTCATTAGTGATTTTCTAAATAAACAGATCTAAATACAATATTTGATCTGGAATTTGGGAGACGTGTTTCCAGTAGTGTATAGAATAAAACAGAACTGCTCATTTTGGTCCAACACAAACCCAGAAACTGTACAACTAGAGGAACTGAACATTTTGAGGTGGTCTCTTCAATTTTTCCAGAGCTGTATGATTCTTGACTTCTCAGGATGGTCCCACACCCTGAAGTCTTAGGACTGTAAATTAAGCTGTCCCTTACTGCTTTTAGTCCTGCTCCTAGCCTTCTGCACTGTAAACACTTCCCTCTGCCTTTGGGGTCCATTTATGCTGGAAGTTGCCATCCTGTGTCTTATCCTCACAACGAAGGATATAACTGTATATATATAAATGTTATTATGTCAAAAGTATTAACGACTATATATTCCTTGAATGATTACCAAATTATTCCCTCACTGACATGAGTCCAGAGAAGAACGTCTCCTTTTGCATATGACAGGCTGCACTGTAACCATATGACATTATCACAGTGCAATAACAGAGGCCTACTAGAAGGAATTTTCCCTCTTTGTCATGTTCCCATGTGGTTAATATGTCATATTTTAATAGCACTGGCTATGTACCAGTCTTACCAGTCAGGGTTCCCCTTTAAAGCCTGATCTGGTTTCCTCACGAAGACCTCGGCACGTACTCCAAAGCGATCGCTGCTTTCAATTTTTCATGTCTTTCCTCACTCTCCACGGGGCTCTGATGAGAATTCACCGAGGAGGGCCGCTGGCTTCATCGCCGCAGCACCACGGGTGAAACTACTCAGAGGCGAAATGTCCTCCTGCCTCCATCTGTGTTATACTCGGGTGGATGCCTCTGACAAACGTGAAGGCGGGCTACTTCAGGAGAATGATTCGTGGGCAAAGTAATGGAGATACTAACCCAGAGGCGCCTCGGATTTCTTCAAGAACTCAGCCACACCGGCACAACGCGCTTCCTGAGCTTTATTTCCCGAAGTCAAGTGGAAACACGGTTAACCCGTGACACGCTGGAGCCTTTCAGTAGCAGCTGGCCCTACAAAGATGTAGCTTGGTTGGTGGATGATTCTCAGTCCAGCAGTGACACTGAGATGTCGAGCAGCACAACACACACTGCACACATGCTGAGAATGATCCACCACCCACATGATACCTGCTCTGTGGTGGTCCTGTGGGGGTCTTGACCATTGAAGAACAGTGTAATACAGTATACAGAGAAACAGATGGACTACAGTCTGGAACTGTAGAACTACATAGTGCTCCTATATGGTCAGTGGAGCTGATAAGATGTACAGTGAGTGTAGATACACAGAGGTGGACCTAATAAAGTGGTCAGTGAGTGAACAAGCTGCTAAGAACCTCAGCACTACCAGCTTAAAACACCTCCTTGCTTCCCTCACACTTCAAATCTTTCCATTTGGAAATTAGCTGGAACAACACACACCCCGCAAGTTAATTCAGCAAGTCTCAGAGAAAGGGCCCCTGTGTGAGCTCAGACCGTGGCTCAAGCTGACGCCAGCCTCACGCAAACGCTGCAGATCTGACGGCACCTTGTGTGTGGGCCCTGATGCTTTTTTCCATCTCAAAATCGCATTAGCGCTAATGGTAATGATACCACTGTGTACTCTGTGCCTATGCACCACGCGTGGACCGCCGCAGAAGCAACACCTGACCCAGGAGAAGAACACACTCCATTAGAAAGGCAAACAGATTCGTTTTGGTCAGCCCACAGTGTAAAGCATGGGCAAAATACACCTGCGCTGGCTGTTTGATCAGTCGCCGCTGATAAACACTGTTCTGGAACAATAGAGGAACGAAACGGAGCGTAAGAATGGAAAATAGATGTAGAAATGGGAGAAATGATGGCAGATGAGCAGAACAAGTGAAGCCATTTATTCTGTTTGTTTAGTTTAGGCTATATTCTCATAGCCAGGAGAGAAAAAGTGCACTGAGTTCATTTATACTTAATTAGTATGCGTATTAGTATAGTTAATAAGTATACTAAGTATACCTCCTTGTGCTCATTTACATTTGTGGCATTTAGCTGATGCCCTTATCCAGAGCGACTTACAAGGTTAACTGTATTACAGGCAGGCCAATGTAGTGTTAGGAGTCTTGCCCAAGGACTCTTATTGGTGTAGTGCAGCATTGTCACCCAACCCAGGAACCGAACCCCAGTCTTTCAGATGGGACGATAGCTCCCTGGCGGGTAGAGGTGTTTTCCGCTGTGCCACACCAACCTATGATTAATGCACTAAAGTGTGTTATTTTCTATATACTAACTATGTACTTAGTACGCTAAATAATAATCATTAGTAACTAATTGTACTTAACTGTACTATTCTGAGACACCCCTGAGGTTCATTTAAATATACAGTACTACAGTACACATTAAAGGACATTTCTGGTACATTAAAATATACTTAATACTTGTTTAATTACCTGTGATTGCAAAGTAAACTTATAATAAGTGCACTGAGGTAAAGTGTACTTGTAATTATTACATTGTGAAAATATTTATAGAAATTATTGCACATGGTGTGGCAGTGTATGTTTAAATGGTTCTCTGCATGGTTCTTCAGATATATGTGTCACGCTTCCGGGTTTCCCCGGCTCCTCCTCTCCCCCGGACTCCACTTCCCAGAGTGCATCATCCGATGACATCACACCCACATGTCCCCAGCCATCCAATCAGCACCGCTCTAGGTCACCTGAGTTTTAGCCCAGCTGCATCCACTTAGCCTCAGTATACATACCCCTCTCAAACACTTCCTCATTGCGAAGTTTTGCCAAACCTGGTTTGCATTTCTGAGCGGTTCTCCTCTGTTTATTCTGACTCTGGCTTTTTGACTCCCTTTGGCTCTGACCTCTTCTTTTTGCTTATCCCTTGTCGGCTCTCTTTTGATCTGCTCTCTGGCTATCGACCTTTCTCTTGTTACCTTGACAATTCTCTTGCCTAGTCCTTCCACCTTGTTTACCTCGCTGCTTGCCTACTCTGGTTTTGACCTCTGCATGTTCTCTGACTTTGACCTTGTCTCTCCCTCTATGTTTGTCCGTATATTGTTGCTGTGCTTGTTTACTCGTGTGCTTAATAAAGCCCATCTGACTTTTAGCTCTGCGCGCGTCGGTCCTGGTTCTTTGTTCCTGACAACTTGGAGAATGTGTTGCATAGAGTTATACATAGAACATTTTTTAAAATGTAATGCAAAGGGTTCTTCTATTGTTACAAGCTTAACACTGTGCTCTTAAAAAGGGAACTTTAGTAAAGGGAGCGGTTCTATTTAGAACATTGGGTTCTGTATAGAATCATTTGTGTGTTTCACTGGGTCTTTGTATGACAGTGTAGAATGGGTTGTGTATGGGTATAAACAGAACATTTTTCAAAATGGTTCTGTACAGCACCAGAAAAGGTTCTTCTGCTGTTATAAGCTTGACATTGTACACTTGTATAAAGGATGATTGTTCGAGGGTTCTTTAGTTTAGGCAATGGTTCTATCTTATATGGGTCTATTTAGAACATTTCATGTTTAAATGGTTCTTTGCATGGTGATAAGGTTCTTCATACTGATGGAGAATGTGTTCTATATAGCACCAAAATGGGTGAACATTCTTTTTAAAGACTGCACAATGCCAAGCTTGTAACAACAGAAGAACCATTTTCTAAAAGGGTCTATGTAGAACCCTATAGAACACATTCTCATCAGTCTGAAGAAAAAAAAAAACACCAATAAAAATGCCACCATACAAAGAATCATTTACGCCTAAAATGAGTGTTCACAGTTCAATATGGAGCCACTGGCTTTACTAAAGAACCCTTGAAGAACCATCATTTTTAAGAGTATATGTTATTTTCACTGATCATAAACAGAGAACCCTGAAATAAGCCAGTTCCTGTCCTTGTTTATTACTGCTCAGAACTCTGCTTATGTATCTGTGGCTGATGGCCTTTAAAACCATCTAGCTGCCGTGTTCTTGTTCCGTTAGAACATTAAAGTCCCTGAATGTGATTTAATGTTTCTGTGTAGGCTGAATGGTTTAACGGAGCTGATATTTAGAATGACAGATAATGTGTTTTAATGATGTGTTCTAATGAGTATAACCCATAATGATATATACTCCTATACTGAGCAGCTCCTGTGCTCTTACAGTCCTTTAGGGCTAAATCATGTGGAGCTGTCTGAAACAGCAGACAGCAGGC
>CM067474.1:66979966-67002080 GCA_034552555.1 Semaprochilodus insignis
TGTACATATATATGTATGTGTATGTAAGTATGTATATATATATATGTGTGTGTGTGTGTGTGTGTACATATATATGTATGTGTATGTATGTGTATATATATATATATACACACATGTGTGTGTGTGTGTGAGTACATATATATGTATGTGTATGTATGTATAAATTAATTTATTTGTTTGTTATATTAATTTGTTTATTATTAATAGTATTCCTCCCCCATTACTGATGTCAACTGCCTGTAAATCACTTTGAGCTGCCAACGGTATGAAAGGTGCTCTATAAATAAATATTATTATTATCACTTGTGTAGCTAAACAGTAGCTTATATAATGACCTAAATTAAATGATGTGAGGGTGGACCAACTTGGCCATGGGGACCACCAGAGTTGCCACAACAGCAATGTCCTTATTATAAATTATCTAGCTGTTAATCAAGTTTTCGTTTTTTCAAAGCAACACCGGTTGGCTGGTATTTGGGCACTTTAAGTATGAATGTTAATAGTAAATACAATGAAAATACAACGTACAGGTGATAAATATGCTTCTATTATTATATTAGAACCTCTGTCACCATTTAGGAGCCAGCTACAGGCCCTGAGACTCATTAGGCTCCAGTATAAAGACTGCTCTGCAGAGTTAAAGGGCAACTCCACCAAGTTTCCAAAATTTCTGTATAGTTCAGTTATAAACAAAGTTGCTCAGAGTGGTTTGATAAAAAATGACTTATTGTAGAGAAAACTCCTGAACCCTGAACAGATACATTTTAGAATATAACCCTAATGTAACAATGTTTCAGGGATTTGGCAGTGTATTCACAATAACTTGCTGTAAAGGGAGATTTTAGGGGCTTTGGACGTCTGGTTCCCATCACCTCTGCACATTTCTCCAAACTGGCACACTACACGTCAAACCTCACTGAACGGCTTTGCTTAGACTGTAAGAATTCATTTAATTAATTGATGAATTTAATTAACAATTCATTTGTATAATTAGTGGAATCCCCCTCCCCCTTTAACTGCTGTTGCCTGAAGCACTGTAATTTTCGTCCCCCCCACTCAAGTCTAGTCACACCGCCCTGCTCAGTTTCAGCCGCCCTCTACCCCTAGCCTCACCTGATCCAGCTCATGAAGATAATGTTAATAGTTACCTGATGAGCTGGATGAGGTGTCTCGGTGGCATGCAATGATTGAAACCAGGCAGGTCGGTGGGTTCCCAGGACTGCACTTGAAAACTCCAGCTCAGGTGGAGTGGCCCACTTACTCACCTGCATTAGTAATGCACAACCTGGTGGGGTATTCCACAAAGCAGTATAGCCAGAGAACTGGGACTGTCCAATAGGAGAGCATTTTGACTCTTACGTATTCTGACTAAGGAAGCTAAGGAATCCTGTTTTGTGACATACCATCCTGGAAATGTAATGACAACTATTCATACATGTTTCTTTCTTCTTACTGAAAAGCAGAGATGAAGCCGAGCACTACACAGGAGCGCCACCTGCTGGGCGAAACCTCTTAACCAGGCTTCAAAACACACCTTCAGTACCTGGCTTACCTTCCGTTCCCAGCTGAATAAATACTATGAGATTACATTAATAATAATAACACCAACTGAACCCCAGATTAGCAGCTTTGAGCTGCTTGCTGAAGACAAAAGCCACAGGCGCTAATAATAACAATAGGAAGCCGAGCCTCCGCCGATGGGTGTGGCCGACGTGCCTGCGTCACCGTTTCGAGCGCGACGTCACCGCGCACTGCTGAGCGTCTAGGCGAAGTAATTGGCTGTATAGTCGGTTGTGAAAGTGGAAAGTACCTCCTTGGAAATCCCCGTTGGCATTTCCTTGTTGACATCAATTCGAAGCCTTTTTTGAGACTAGGTTAAGTCCTACACCCGTACGCCTGATTTTTTCTCCTGAACGCTCTATAATGCTCGCTCGCAGAAACGGCTCGGCTGTCTGAAGGCGCCATGGAGCACTAGCTTGGGCTCCGCGGAGGGAGTGAAGTAAGCTAAGCCAGCGAAGGCGGCGGACTAGGAGCTTCTTATGGGCTTTTGTTGCTGGATACCGACATATTGAGCAGGTAAGAGGAGAGTCGCCCGCTTTTCCGTCTCCTTGTCGTTCTCCGGAGTGGACTAAATACGGATTAATCGAGTCGAAACGGGCTGTGCATCGCGCTGAACGGCGGTTTGGTCTGACAGCCGTTGGACGGTCTGAATCCGAATCCGAATTTGAATTTCAACGGTTTTTTGACAGCCATTGTTTGCGAAGACGTACCTTATTTACGTTCGTTTTTGGAGAATTGGCTGCATTTGGCGTACATGTCGGCGTTTACGGCAGCCGTGCATTGTCTGTATCATTCGTATAAGCCCAATTACGTAATTGGAGCGTCAGTCTGCTGCTACTGCTACTGCTGCTTTACTACGAGCCGAGCAGAGCGGACCGCAACGGTCCCTATTGTTGTTGCCTGCGGGCTGTGACAGCAAACATCCACACAGACACGCACCGCCACCGCTGTGTTTCGACATTATCACGTTATTCTGGTATGCTTTCAAGCCACAGGATTGAATGTGGACACGGGACGTGGGGGTCGTCTGCGTGAGGCAGGCCATTTGAATAAGTTGTCCTCAGACAACCTCAGCCGAGGAGCCGAAACGATGCCCTTGTAAGTTAGCTAGCTTAGCTTAGCATCCTGAAAAAATCGTGGCTCGCGCCGTCATGAAGCTTTATGCAGCCTTGAGTGATATGGTCTTGCTACAAGTCACCCTTTGTTTTACCTCCTCTGACCTCCAGGTGGTCGTCTCCAGCACCATCAGGTGGCATCAGGGTCCACCTCTGTGTGGAGACACCACGTCTAGGGTCTTGGCAGAATGTCTGAATGAATGCATTGCAGTGTCCACGTTTATAGAAAGTCATTTAAAGTCATTGTTGCTGTCTTATCTTTCCATTCCCCTCTCTCCCCCCTCCCCCACCCCCCACAGAGATAAACCTGTGCCCCGCTCCCCATTCCCGAAAACACAATGTCCCAAGGCCAGAACTTCCTGCCCAAGTTCCTGTTCGTCAGCAACCTCCTGAAGGCCGTGAAGATACGTGAGCGAGTGCCCAACGATGTGTTGAAGCCTTCGGCCAGCAACGGCCTGATCCATCACCTGCGGGGCATGCACCGCTACACGCTGGAGATGATCCGCATGAGCCAGTTCCCGCAGGCCTTCCGAGAGGTCATCCAGGCCGCCATCCTGGACAGGGCCATGCAGTCTTCTTTGGAGCAGGAGAAGAGGCTCAACTGGTGCCGAGAGGTCAAAAAGCTGGTGCCGCTGCGGACGAACGGTAACGTCCTTTGTCAGACTGCTCCTGTTCTGTAGTAGGGATCAGCGTTCCTCTTGTTGAGTGTCCTGCAAGTCATTGCGTTCAGATTTGCTCATGTGTTATAGCTGGAAAGCAGTCCTTTGACTAGGCTGCATCTAAAAGGATGCATTAGGTCTCATATAGGGCTGAACAATTTGGGGGAAGTTGTTATGTACACTATAAATTAAGATATAGCCAAAAAGATATTTGACCAAGAAGACCAGCATATCCATTGTTCGCTGGCCGTAGGTACGCACATGGGACACTTTGTTTTCCTTTATTTGGTCTAGAATTGGGTGCATCCAAGAACTGCTCATGGTGTTGTACCACTTTGACATACTATTTAGAGTGGTGGTTTGCTGTTTTGGATCCACCTATTCACCAGCTCCATTAGGTTACATTTCCCTACTTAAATCATAAGATGATGTTGTTTTAACTACCATTGAAGCTCCTTCAGATCATGACTTTCTTATACTCAAGGAATTAATCTTTGAGTCCTACATCCTGTTTATGTAGAGCGTAGATTAGAGGTGGGCGATATGGAAAAAAGAATATGTAACGATAGGCTTACAGGCTTTTTGTAGGCTTGATAAGTTGGTACAGATCTAAAAACAACCAGATTTAACCAGATTTGACCACATTTTAAAAATAGTATAAAAACTGTGAGTATACATTCAGAGTTTCACTTACTGTGCTGTATGAAATCCCAGTACTTCATAAGCTTTCTGTTTACTGAAACATGATCTTGAAGTACTGACGATATCCACAATATGGCCAGAAAAGCACATTGTGATATCATTTATCATGCAGGCGAGACATGCGTCACGTTGGCCGGCCCTAGTACGCGTACTATGAGTACATGGGCTGTCCTTGTTCGCCGTTCCTCCCAGTCTTTGCACTTCATAAAGGACTGATTGCCTATTAGGCCTAATTTTATATTTCTTTTCCCGTGTGGAAGCTGATCTGCTACGTTTCAGATGTGTCTGTGACGAGCGAACGCTCTTCAGTACCGGACTGACTTGCTGAGGGTTTAAAAGAGATCACTCTGAAACTCGGTGTAAGAATTGGGGCAAGATCAAAGAGTCAAATGTGGAGGAAAACTGTGTTATTCTTTCTTTTTAATGTCTGCTGCCTGAGCACATCAGACCTGCAGGGAAAATCCTGTACCGTCACACTGACACTAACCCCCCACCCCGACCCCCCTCCACCCCCTTTCGTCCTTTTGGTGCGATTTGATTTTAGGGGCCCCGCTGATGCCCCGTTCACAGCGAGCTCTTTTATGAGTCGAGCATTTCTGCTGTTAACCTGAGGTCAGGCTACGCTGCCTGTATAGGATGAGTAATTTTGCAAGAGGAAGCTTCTGTGTACTTGCCCTTTTTGCTCCATTGTACAGTCACTAATTTTACAGTAAGTCCAGCTGAACAAAAGTGTCATGAAGGCTTGCGTATTACAGAAAGTCACTGTTGGAATAACCATCTCATTCACAACTGAAAAAAGTTTCCTGTGCTGCGGCGACATTATAGAGGATGATTGTTGTTGAATTAGTTACACTTCGGTGCTCCTTTTAAGCTCAACATTGACCTTCCATGTAGTTGGTATTGGATCTTCTGTGTTAGTGGTGTCCTGGCTGTGTCCCATATCAAAATACCTGAGGCTTGGTCACTCATTCACAAAGGATTATTCAGCAGAGATACAGAATGTGAAAAATAGAGACGGGTAGAACAATTTACTTTTATTGAACTACTAAATTAGCTCTAATTAAAAAGTGAGCAGCTCCACTGCCCTGGACATCCACACATCACAAGCCAATGCTGTAGTTTCTGCTATCCTCAAAGCAATCATGTTTGCCGTTCTAGTACCAAAAGTTTCATATGGATTTGCAGTTCATGAAATAAAATATCTATATATGACGATATCACTGCACAAAATACTGCGAAAAAATGCTGTATCGATTGTTCCGCCACCCTCTCACTCCTAGTAAATTCCATTATTTGTTTCTTTTGATATTAGGTTCCCTATAGTCTCAACCTACATATTGTGTCACAATGAAGAAACGATTTTGATTTCCATCAGCCAGTTCTCATGACCGACTTTGTGCTTTTGGGCTGTAGTCATGAGGAAAAGTTGTGCAGTACATTAATTCGTAGGTGTTATCAGAGGCCCCAAAAAAATGGCTAACGTCATGCCGGGCCATTCTAAGAAAAGCTCTAGGCCAGTTAAAGTCCTTCCTTTGGTTGCGTTTGGCCCCGGGGGACGGACTTTGGATGCCCTTGCTCCATGGTTTAGTATTTTTGTTAGTGGAGCCGACATCTTCCTCTATAATGAATCCGGAATTTGGTCTTTTGAAGTCAATTGGGGATGTGAAAGTGTTGGAACTGAATGTGCTGCTTTGAATGAAAGACTTCTCAGAATGGAGGCCATTGGCTGCTGATTACTACAGTTCATCCCATCAGGTGACACTGAGACAAGGACGAATAGTGCAGGACAATCCGTGCCAGTGTCCACGAAGCTGACTCATTTTATTTTGCATCCACGTCCTGTAGCTGTGACCGAAATGGCGATCCATGCTGATAAGGATGTGGTTGTGACTGAGGGTCTGGGTATTTCCAAGAAATCTGTTCCATGCGTTTCATATCAGCTTTTTAACAAGCCATTTAACAAGTCAGCTTTAGAAGCAGTTTAAGCTTTTTTGGGGAGTAGAGTTTGTTCGGCCCATATCTGACACTTTGGTATCGTTGATACATGTCTAGTCGTAAGTGCCTCAGTCTTCTTGTGCTGTAGACAAAAAGGGACCGCTCTGCTGTGCTCCACTACTGAAGAACCTGGGGTCCACTAGGGCCTAGGCTTGTCTAACAGCTGACACCCACGTCAGCAAACCACAAGTCTGTTTCGGTTTTGACCACATTAAAGATGATTAGAAATTTAGCTTCTTTGAAATCATCACTGAATGTTGGGCCTTTGTTTACACTGAACTTGACTTTTTTGGAAATCTGTCCTAATAAGGTCAGTTGAGCAACCCTAAGACATGAGCGACTCCTAAACCGTAAGGTAGACCATGAATTTGACCAGAACAACCCCAACAAGTTCCTTGCTTGGGTTGGCTGCAGGTGTAGACTCCGTCCTGGATTTGAAAAGAGAACTCCAGATCCCCAGCGTGATTTTGGAACTCTTGCTAACTCTTGCTGTGGGTTCTTGCTAAAGCTAAGGTACAGACATTCCTGTAGCGCGAGGCTCCTCCTCTTTGGAAAGTCCAGCCGCTCTGTAGCACAGCCCTGCTGTCTCAAGAGCGGACCAGGGGAAGAAAAAGTTGAAGTGCCGGCCTTACGGCACTTAATCAGAGAGAATCGCGTACAAGGGAAATTCCTCTCTTGTGTTCCAGGCTTGTTTTAGAGCAGCTTGTTACCAGGGCGCGCACACGCTCACTCAAGTTGCACAACATCGAAAAAACCCTGGCCTTAAAATGGAATCTAGGGCTTAGCTTTTCTGCTACTAACAGGGGTTTGGTGTTTTGCATGTTTGGTGTGTTTAAACTGCTTATAACATACGTAATCGTATTTCAAAAGTGGGTTTTGAGCTTGACTATTCAAGTTATGAATCCACTTCCATCCACTGGATGAAATCCATATATTTAGTTTTGGGGTTGACTGATAATGAATATCTTTTTTTTAATTATTATTATTATTATTTTTAAATCCCTAAATCTTCAAGACCACGTTGAACTGTTTTTGTTCGTTGTTGAACGGTTTTTGTTGGTTGTTTGGTTGTTTGGTGGTGGTCGTTGTTGTTGTTGTTGTTGTTGTTGTTGTTGTTGTTGTTGTTGTTGTTGTTGTTGATGATGATGTTTATTGGTAAAATTAAGAAATATTCAAGATGTTCTGCAGTACTTCTAGGTCGACATTAAAATGTAAGCTACTTTTTTAGGGACTTTGTACAAAAAGGTCAAATTTGGTTTGTCTTGTGTCTTTCATTGAAGCCTAGGATTATTGGGAGGCTTTTGAGCAAAGTTGTGCTCAAGTACACATAGTCATTAAGGCACAAGAGGTACATACCAAGTACTAATAATTCTAATAATTGTGTTAAAATGTATTTATGTGTTTTCATATATATATTAGGATTTAAACCTTCACTAGTGCTTTCAGACTTGTGGAACCCGCTGCCAATAATTTCCCTTGATTTTATGGAGCTTTGGACAGAACTCCACACCATATTACTTTGTACCATATTATCATTCGTCAGCCCCGTAGCATCCTGCAGTGTTTAAGCACATCCAGTGCCGTGATGCCGTATTTGTTGTAACGTCGTAGTTAGATCTGGGCAGTATGACTGTACTTATCGTTATTGTGATGAATTGTAACAATATGATTATCAATACTTCTGTGACACTGTCATTTCATTAAAGAGAGCATAATTAGTCCTATTTAATTGGAGATAAAAGAAGTACAAATTATTGTACACATAATGTAGTTTTTTATATGGTATTTTTAAATGTGGTCCTACTAGTTTATCTGGTCTGTTCCATCTGATCAGATATCAGGAGAAAAAAAAGTTTGTTATAGTGTCATGATATTATATTTTTCTACTTCTAGTTGTAGTGCTGTTGGCTCTGTGGACTGTAGACCCCATATCCATTATTGATAGCACAGGTGACACTTCTGTGCTTGTAGAAAGTCATATTTCCTCTTTTAAGACATATATGGCCCCATGTAATGGATACCTCTAGAGTGCTCTTACAGCTTGGTGGAAATTCCCCAGTTCGCCTTTTGTCTCGCTGCCTGACAAAACACCTAACTGTTTGTCATATCTCTTAGCGCCTCTGAAATCTTTATTTCTTAGCAACAAAGCAGCGTATACATCGATGGCTGGCGTGCGTCTTACAACTACATGTCTGGTACCTTTCAAATGACTTTTCACAACTTATTTGCTCATGACCTGCCACTTCGGGTTTTTTTAAAGGGAAAAAAACACCCTTCTGAGCGTGTGGAGGCGGCCTACAAAAAGACAGCATTCAGAGCGCTACCGCAAGCCAGTTTGCAGTGCATAGACTCTACAGTGCCCTTTTTGCTGCCTTTGATTCTTATCAGAGAAAGCTAACTGTGTGTTAGGGTTTTTTTTCAGGGTTTTAGTGGATTCGTGAGCAATAATGATTGTTAGGTTTATAACCATAGAGGCCTTGGACTGTTCAGTCACAGTGCTTTGTTGTCATGGTAAAGTCATTTTCTTTGAGGTCCACTTGTAACAATTGTGTATGTACCCAAAACAGCCATAATTCATCTTCCAGTGCCGTTTCCCAGTGTCAGTCTGAGCCTTACACTTCATCTCTGGTTTGATGCCCCTCCTTTGATTCCCTTCTTACTTGACACTTCTTATAACTTCAGTGCTGTAGCTATTTGGGTTGATTATAGGTAAATGTGTTAGGTAATTCAGAAGCTAATTCAAAAGAAGCTCATATATGGACACAGCAGGGCAAACAAAGTTTCAAAGCTACTGGCACACTGAAAAAAATCACTTTCCCATGGTGTAGACTCTTTAACTGACCTAAATAATGAAATCCCACGTCTGCCTATAGATACCTGACTGTACGTTCCACGTTTTCAGGTACTGATGTATCTGTGCCACTCTGTTTTTTTAGGTGACGGGAACTGCCTTCTTCATGCTGCCTCACAGTACATGTTGGGAGTGCAGGACACTGACCTGGTCCTGCGGAAAACCCTTTACGCCGTGCTCAAAGAAACAGACGCTAGTAATTTTAGAACCCGCTTTCAAACAGAGCTGCTACACTCACAGGAGTTCACCCAGACTGGCCTGCGCTACAGTACCAAGGTACATATGCTCTCTTACAATACATATATAAAGCAGAGCGGCACCCTGCTAACCTTTGAACTTTGAGCCGTAGTCAAGTTTTCCTTTTACTATGCCACAGAGCTTTTCCTAGGGTGTGTTCCAGTAATGCAGTTGCAGGACCAATCTTTTTGTTATCTTTCCAGAATTGGGAAGAGGAATGGGAGAAGATAGTTGATATGGCGTCTCCTGTGTCCAGCAGTAACGGCCTACAGTTTGACTCACTGGAAGACATTCACATCTTCGTGCTGTCGAATATCCTGCGCAGGCCGATTATTGTCATTGCAGGTAGAGGCTCCTGTCTTGGTGCGAATGAATGAAATGAAAGTGATTGACTGATTTAAAAAGAACTAAGATGCCCTTGGTCTGCTTTTTAACTGAGTTCTTCTATAACTTGACAGATCAAGTGCTGAGGAGTATGAAGTCGGGCTCCTCTTTCTCACCGCTCAACGTCGGGGGCATTTACCTGCCTCTTCACTGGCCCCCAGGAGAGTGCTACAAGTATCCCATAGTCCTTGGCTATGACTCCCAACACTTTGCCCCGCTCATCACTGTCAAAGACAGCGGTCCAGGTATAGCCCAGACATCCCTTCCCGCATGGATAAGGTGATTGCGTCTGCTTGTTTGAGACTTCATTTTTGAATAATATATGTGATGTGCCCTTCCCACAGAGTTTCGAGCAGTACCCCTGATAAATCCCAGTAGGGTAGGCTTTGAGGAACTGCGCATACACTTCCTGACTGAGAAGGAGCAGCAGCAGAAGGAGAGGCTGCTCAGCGACTACCTGATGCTCATGGAGATCCCCGTCATTGGCCTAGGCTATGATCCCACGCAGATCATCAGGGCAGCCCGGTACGTCTGTGGGACTCACTGGTGATTCCCACCTAGACTGTAGTTATATTTTGAGTCAACTTTTGCTTTATGAGTTGGACTGGAAATGTACCATATCTCTGTTAACTCATGTCTACAAGAAATTGCATGCGTCAGTGCTTTGCAGAGGTTCTTGACCTTGGTCCTGGGACTGGTCCTGTCAGCTAATTTACTGTTACTGAATTGATATGGATGTGTTAGAGCAGATGTCCGTAATGATTGATGTATATTTGTAGCATGGTTTTCTTTGGCCTGGACCAAAAGAGAAAATATTGTTGCCTTTTGGTTCTGGTTCTCAGTAGCTATGTTTCCATCCAAAGTAAAGTTTTGGAAAGATTGGTGTAACTTTTTTCCCCTTCTGTTCTACAAGTCAAATGGTTTGTTGGTGCCAAAATTTTTTTTTCAGTTTTTCAGTTTTATGCCCAGATCTCTTGCATAATGGTAATAATGGTGAAATGAAATATTTATTAACTACTTAATCACAGTAACCCTGTCAAGTGTAGGCATGCTCAAAAATGCCAGGGCATGGGTTCCCCAGACTATTGTTTCAGTGTCCATCACTGTCTTGACACAGTGATCAAAATTGCGCTTCATTTTCGATTTTGCTTGGCCTCTCCATCCAGACTCGACGAAGGAAACCTGCCTGAGGACATGAATCTAATGGAGGACTACCTACAGCTGGTGAACCACGAGTACAAGCGCTGGCAGGAGGACAAGGAGTCTCTCTGGGCTCCACAGTCGCAGCGGCCGCCCCCGTTCTCCGTCTCCCAGCTTTCCCTCATAGAAATCCGCTGTGCCACACCCCGCTGCACCTTCTACGTCTCGGTGGACACGCAGCCACACTGCCACGAGTGCTTTGAGAAGCGCCAGGCCGGCAGGAAACTTGAGGCCGTGGCCAACCATGCCAATTCATCCTCGGAGCAAGAGGGCCGAGGGAGGGCGGGCACTTCGGACCGCTCTGTGATGCCCAGTCCTCGCTCGGCTCCACCCCCGACAGCCCCAAGCCTGAGCCTGTACAGCGAGACCCATGCCATGAAGTGCAAGACGGCTGACTGCCTGTTCACGCTCAGCGTGGAGCATGATGGTCTGTGCGAACGCTGTTTCGCTGCTCGCCAGAGCCGGCTGGCCGGCAACGGCCCGCCTCAAGGACCCTCCCATCATGCCTGGGGCCACACTCAGTGGGGGGTGCTGAGCGGCCGAGAGCGAGAAAAGGAGAGAGATCGAGAGAGGGAGAGGAATAGTGAGCGCTGCAGCATGTGCCGACAGGAGACCTTTCGGACGTTCAATGGCCTCTGCACGTCCTGCATGCAGAGGACTGCTGTCTCGGAGCGTAGTGACCCTCAGCAGCCAGAGCCGAGGATCGAAGGCTCGGTCTGGATGCCAGTGAGAGAGCCAGAGCGCTCCAGCACCGCCGGCCACGGCTGGCAGGCGCAGACGGCGCGACAATGCAAGCGCTCAGGCTGCCAGTTCTTCGGGACGCCAGAGAAGCTGGGATTCTGCACCATATGTTACGTGGACTATCAGACCAATCACCGTAAGTGGAACCAGAGCAGTGCACCCTAGCATAACGTGCATAACAATGATTTAAAGCTAGTAGCATGATCTTGTTTCCATGCCACCCAACCTCTGCAGTCTTTTAATCTGCAGTAACATGGCACATGCTCAACCACTATGTGAAGGCAAATGCAGTAAGGCAGCCACAATTATGATGTACCAATCCCAGATGTAGTTTCTTGCGCTGTCGTTTTCATTCCTACATGCTAACATCTATTCCATACCACTTCAAGCAGCTTCTTGTGGAAGGATATTACTATCGTAGTGACCACAGCACCCCTAGCCAACAAATCTTTCCATAAACCAGAAACCACAAGGTCTGTGGTGGCCTGTAGCAGGCTTCAGTAGCAGTTGTAACAAAGGAGCATTGGCTTGTACTGAAACAAAAAGGTGATTGTAGCCGTGTTGTGTTATTTTGACTAGACATGTGGTTGATGTTTTGACTGGTTGTTCATGCAGCGCCGGCTCCTGCGGTGGTGCAGCACAGACACACTTCGGAAGCAGGCTTCCAGAACCAACGGTGCCTGGGCCAGGGCTGTGGCGCAGTGGGAAAGGCCATGCTGGAGGGCTACTGTAACAAGTGCTATGTGAAGGAGCAAAGTGCCAGACTCAATCAAGCTGCTAGCAGAGGCTCGAGTTCTCCTCCTCTAGTAATGGTGAGCGTGTTTGGCTTAACCCAAAAAGTTATCAGTTTTTTTTTTTTTTTTAATAGAATGTAGTGAGATATATATATATATATATATATATAAAAAATAAAAAAATAATTGCCTAAATGTGATGTATATTATGTTACCTTACTTCTTTTCACCAACTAGGCTTGTTCAAACCAATATGTAGTTTAAAACTATTGTTTAAAGACAGTTTTCCAGTCCCAAGTGGTCCTCAAATTTCCCACTCTTGCATCCTTTAGGGCTTTCCATGCCCTTACACAATTACATAACATGAGTCAGATGTGTTCAGGGAAATCACTGAAATGTGCAAAACCAGGACTGAGGACCTGCATGGTAGTTTACGTACTTTGCAGCCGTCATACAAGTACAAAAAAAGTTTTATACCAGATCGGATGTAAATAATTCCCAAATTAATTTTTTCCTTTCATCCCAACAGCGGGCCTCCAAACCGCGTCCGGCTCCAACACTCACCCAGGCCCAGTGTCGGCGCAGCGGCTGTAAGAACCTGTCTCCCGGCTGCACCGACCTCTGTCCCGACTGCCTGAGCCGCGGACAGCGTGAGGGCCGGCGCGCGCAGGCGCCCAAAGAGAAGAGCAAGCAGCGCTGCAGGACGCAGGGCTGCGACCACTACGCCAACCAGGAGAAGCAAGGCTACTGTAACGAGTGCGACCACTTCAAGAAGATCTACTGAGGCTGACCGAAGCCATTTTGACCTGCCCGAACACAAGGGGACTAGAACCTTGCACATCGAGGTGCGCTAACGCTTCGTAAAAGGAATCCTGCGGCTGACCCGCCCACCTGTTCACGGGCGGGGCTGACGAGCCAGCCGGTGCTGTAGAACTGGCGATTACCTCTCAAGCAAAGTTTTGATCATTTTGTATCGTGTGTATAGGACCGAGGTCGGGGCTTGTTGACGTGACGAAACCGATGATACACTGGCATCCAGTCGCATACATCTGTGGTATCTGTGATTTATATCGAACAGGGTAATGGATTGTAAACGATTTATACATTGCTGACAAATTTGTGGGAAGCGACTTCAAAGGATTCTTGATTAATATTATTATTATTATTATTATTATTATTATTATTTCTTTTTTTCCTGATTGTGAGCTGACAACGCAGCAAAATTTGACCAAAGTTACTTAAAGAATGATAATGACCAAGCCAATGTACGTCGCCACTGTGGACTGCAGCTAGCCAGTGGGGCCTGAAGAGAAAAAAAATAAAAATAAAAAAATACAGGATGAAAGCGCTACAGGGTTTCCGAGGCCTCCGAAAGAGATTTGGTAGTTCAGTTCATACTCTGTAGGTTAAGTGCCAATGAGAGTTTGCAAAGCAGTGCTCCAGTTTAATTTCCCGCTGCATCCTTCGATGTCTGCTGGCAGTACGGACCTGTTGCCTTTTGAGATTGATTTGTTTCATTTTTCTGGTCATCACTTTTCCTGTCCTGCTCGCTCTTGAAATGTTTATTCACCTGATTTTGCCTTGCTAGACTTCGTTCAGTATCTTTTTTACTGGCTATGGCACTGGACCTTGTTGGATACGTTCTAACGTTCTTGCGTAGCTTAAAACGAAAGAAATTCCGAAGTGCAATAAAACAGGTTTTCCACCACACCTCCTTAAACGACAGCACGCGACCGCTCGCATACGAAGTCAACAAAGCTGAAGGGAATTGCCGCACCAAACCAAACAAACTGAGAAATGTCCTTAAGGGGGAACCAAACCTGAAGCGAAATCTCCATCAGGGTCGTCGCGTTTGAAGAAAACAAATAGTCCGAAGGTTAAACGCACCCGTGCCATGCGCACTCACTTAGAGATCTGTGAATACCCAGTCTGCTTTTGTTTTATATTGTTTCTGCAAGGGTGCTTCGCTCCTTTGGCTGTACTTCTCTGCTACATTCACACAATGCCTCTATTGCATATATTTGGTATGCAAAACAAAAAAAAAAAAAATAAATGTTGCTATTTGACTATGGATAGTAGACATGAGCATGGAAAAGCGTTTGGCCGCTGTGGCTTTCCCGAGAAAAGAACATCTGTGTAACACATTCCCATTCCTGACGTCTAATATCGTGGTAACGCGTATAACTTCGTGGTGACATATGAGAACTAGAACCATGTGCGCCCACACGCAGACATGTGCTTTAGTCCAATGACACATTCAAGAACAATTTGCAGTCAGACCGTGAGTAGGATTTTAAGTGTCTGCTCTTCTACTACTGGATCTGAATACAGTTCAGATGATCACAAATTTGCACAATACTTAATAAGCTGCTCTGGAATTAGTTGAGGTACTTCTGACTTACTTCTCACGTAGTGACATTCCAACTATAGATGATGAAATACGAATTTGTGCAAACTTTCATATAGAGTATTGTATGAAATTTTTTTTTTTTTTCTTTTCCTGTTTTTTGTTGGGATCGGGAGGGGACGTTGTTTGGTATTTATTCACAACAAACATTATCTGTATTGTGTTTGAAGAATTATTTATATGTTGTACTGAAATAAATTATTTTTAATAGGAAAAGTTAAACTGCCTTCCTGTCTGTCTTTGAATACCGAAGGTGTTAAAACCATTAATAAAGGGTCTTGTAGGTCCACTGTGCTGGTCTATGCTGGTGTACAATCAAAGTTCGTAGCTCATGTTGCACAGTTTCTGTTCTTTAAGCTTCCGGTCAGAAACTGAATGAGGTAAATGAGGTAGTTATGACTGAGGTAAATACAGTCTGTGGCGCCTGTACTGCTATAAAGCCACCGGTGAGCACTGTATGTGTGTTTCTAGTGCGGTGTGTGGCGACTAAAACAATAATACATGGAATATAGTGTGTGCAGTATGTAGTTACATGGTCAGTGTGCCACAATTGTAGTACAAACAAACTGAATTTGATCTGGGTCTCTTCAGAGGGTCTCTCATATACAGTGGTTTACTGCTGTCTATGATCAAAACTAGGTATGTGGGTGCAGCCTGTCAAAGTAAACTTGGCAGAGTGGTGGGAGGGACTTATGCAAATAATTAGACTACCCCTACTTTTACACTAAACCCTAACCCCGATATTTACACTAAACTCTAACCCCTACATTTACACTAAACCCCTAACCCCAATATTTGTATTAAACCCTAACCCCTACTTTTATACTAAGCCCCTAACCGCTACATTTACACTAAACCCCTAACCCTGATATTTATACTAAACCCTAACCCCTACATTTACACTAAACCCTAATTCTTACATTTACACAAAACCCCTAACCTCTACTTTCACACTAAACTCTAACCCCTACATTTACACTAAACCCCTAACCCCTACATTTACACTAAACCCCTAACTCCAGTATTTACACTAAACCCTAATCCCTACATTTACACTAAACCCTAACCCCTACGTTTACACTAAACCCCTAACCCCAATATTTATATTAAACCCTAACCTCTACTTTCACACCAAACCCTAAACCCTACATTTACACCAAACCATAACCTTCACAATTACACAAAACCCCTAACCTCTATGCCAAACCCTCCTACTCCTACACCAGGAAGTGAGACTGCATCCCTGTCCCTCATGGCCACATGGTGAGCAGTTAGGTCCTACTGTTATATCTGAAAGATCTGAAAGTCAGTGTGGAACATTAAGATTTCCTGCAATGTGCGGCATTAAGAGACAGGATGGGCTAGCTGGTTAGCATGCTAATGCGATACATACACATCTTTTACATACTAACAAAACTCTTTTTAGCTACTTTTGGAATAGGTTAAAATATACATTATAGATATCGCTCCTTTAAGGTAAACTAGTTACATACTGTTCCTTTAAGGAAGAGACCCAGTTACTGCACAAACTGCTGTGCTTTATTAAAGACTGTGCTCATGTCATTTAGAAATGATTCTTCAGCATTAGACTCAGCACCACGTGATCTAAAAGAACACAGCTACAATGCTGTTGTAATGATGAATGCTGAAACTCAAAGGCCTTCCCCCTCCTGGATTTCACTGGAACATTCTGGCTCCGCCCCCTCATCATCCCTCATCATTCTCATCACCTGTTTCATGTTAAAATGATGATCTTATATATATTTATATATATTGTATATTTATATATTTTAGTCTGTCACTGCATTTTAGAGTATCCCCCCCACCCCCTTCATGGTGAGCAGTTAGATCCCACTGTCTTCACAATAAGAGTCTTTATCAGAATGACCCAGTGAAGAATGCTGGCACACTAAAATGAAGAACGTGATGAATGCGCTACAGTATTGAAAGTTGTGTCCAGTTACACCACTTACATAGTTAGAGGCCACACACAGGCTTTTTTTTGACACTATAACATTAGTAATCATTTAAACAGCTGACTGCGGTATTAGTCATACAGCCTGACATTGCCTGCAGTCAGTAGCAAAAGCAGGCTCTCAAGCTCACGCAGCCGAGCGAGAACGATCGTACAGGGACTGAAACACAGAACAGGAAAATGACTCTCCAGCAAAGGTTTCATTTTAGGTTTGGCTGCTGGCTTTACTGTAACGTGTCCAAAAAAAATGTCATAAGCGATGACAGTAATGTGTGTGGTGTGTGTGTCTGTGTGTGTGTGTGTAACAGGTTTGTGCCACATTGTGGGGACTAATACCTGGTCATACACTTATGTTGCGAGAACCTTTTGTCCTTGTGGGGACCAAAGACTGGTCACAATGTAAATCATTCAATTTTACATTCAGGGTAAGGTTATGGTTAGGGTTAGGGTAAAGTTACAGTTAGGGTAAGGGTAAGGGGTAGGGTTATGGTTAGGGTTAGGGTAAAGTTACAGTTAGGGTTAGGGTAATGGTAGGGTTATGGTTAGGGTCAGAGTTAGGGTAAAGTTAAGGTTAGGGTTAGGGTAATGGTTAGGGTAAGGTAAGTTACAGTTAGGATTAGGGTAAAGTTAAGGTTGTGGTTAGGGTTAGGGTCAGAGATAGGGTAAAGGTTAGGGTTAGGGTAATGGTAAAATTAGGAATAAGGTAAAGTTAAAGTTAGGGTTAAGGTTGAGGTTAGGATTAGTTTTAGGATTAGGGTTAGGGTACTGGTAAAATTGGTTTGGGTTTGTTTAGGGTAAGGTTAGAGTTAGGTTAAGGTTTATGTTGGGGTTAAGGTTTAGGTTAGGGTTAGTTTTAGGATTAAGGTTAGGGTACTGGTAAAATTAGGATTAAGGTTTGGGTTTGTTTAGGGTAAGGTTAGAGTTAGGTTAAGGTTTATGTTAGGGTTAAGGTTTAGGTTTGGGTTAGTTTTAGGATTAAGGTTAGGGTACTGGTAAAATTAGGATTAAGGTTAGGGTTAGTTAAGGGTAAATTTAGGGTTAGGTTAAGGCTATGGTTATGGTTATGGTAATGGTAAGGTTAAAGGTGAGATTAAGGGTTAAGGGAGATTAGGGTTAGGGATAAAGTTAAGGTTACTGTTGGGGTTAGGTTTTTGTTAAGGTTAGGATTAGGGTTAGGTTAGGGTAGGTTTAGGTTTAAGGTTAAAGTTAGGACAATGATAGGATTAAGGTTAGTCTTAGGGTTAAGGTTAGGGTAATGATAAGTTTAGGGTTGGAGTTGGGCTCTAGGGTTTAGTTGTAGTTCCTTTTAAGGTTTGGAGAAGTCTCCAGGAAATGAATGGAAGTTCATGTAATGGCCTCAAAATTCACAGAAACAAGTGTGTGTGTGTGTATGTTTGTGTGTATATGTGTGTGTGTGTTTGTATGTGTGTATTTGTGTGTGTTTGTATATGTGTGTGTGTGTGTGTGTTTGTGTGTATTTGTGTGTGTGTGTATTTGTGTGTATGTGTTTGTGTGTGTGTTTGTATATGTGTGTTTGTATGTGTGTTTGTGTGTTTGTGTGTATATGTATGTGTGTTTGTGTATGTGTGTGTGTGTGTGTTTGTGTGTATATGTATGTGTGTTTGTGTATGTGTGTGTGTGTGTGTGTGTTTGTNTGTGTGTTTGTGTATGTGTGTGTGTGTGTGTTTGTGTGTGTTTGTGTGTTTGTGTATGTGTGTGTGTGTGTGTGTGTATGTTATGTGTGTATATGTGTGTGTGTGTGTGTTTGTGTGTTTGTGTATGTGTGTGTGCATGTTTGTGTGTATATGTGTGTGTGTGTGTGTATGTTTGTGTGTATGTGTGTGTGTGTGTATGTTTGTGTGTATATGTGTGTGTTTGTGTGTTTGTGTATGTGTGTTTGTGTATGTGTGTGTGTTTGTGTGTATATGTATGTGTGTTTGTGTGTGTTTGTGTGTTTGTGTATGTGTGTGTCTGTGTGTGTGTGTGTGTGTGTGTCTGTGTTTTAAAGCCACTCTGAAAAGTCATTGTTACAAAAGTGGAGGAAGTCTCCATGAAGAACCAGAAGCTGGTGTCATTCGTCTCAGGAAGTTTTGTGACCACGGGTTACGACACGTATCCTTTGTGAGGTCTTTTTTCTTCTCCTCGGTATTTTGTCGGTAATTTTTGTTCTCAGTCTTTCTAACAATTTCACTCTGAAAGTCGACCCACGTATCGAACTCGTAAAGAAAGCAGGAAGCCCCCTTCGCATGCGACCCACTGACTCACTGGGTTCGAGTTGGCTCTCTTTGATGAACGCTGGGAGCCGACTCGCACTGAAGAGCCCTGAGGTTATTCATAAATCTCATGAAGATCTCATGTTGCTGTTCAACCTTATGGCTCCGCCCCCTCATAATTACCATCAGCTGTGTCTTGTGGGTTGCTAACACACAGTTTTTGGGGTTCAAGCTGTGTAAAGAAATCTCAAGCAAGCCAATGTGCTCAGAACACAGCAAAATGGCTGCAACTTTTATTTGTACATGATATTAGTTAATGGTGTTTCTACATGATGTCATTGCCAATTATGAATATCACCAGAAGGCTGAAAACGAGACACACAGGTATGCTTAAATCAATTCATAAAAGACAAGTACTCTTTGAAAACTTAGGCCTTCAGGCAACTCAAATCTGCTGTTTAGACATATCCAATTTGAGCACGGCAGATTGTCCCGCAGTCTGAATGGCGAAAGGAGAACAGGAAATCTGACTTTTCCTGATTTAGTTTAAGCCACATTTGAAGGTGGTTTCCAATATGATTCAGATTTTTGTATATCTGACTCAGATTCATGTGTGATGTGTATATGTGAGCAAATGCAACTGCTGCCTGACCATCCAAATCAGATTTGGTGACTACCAGCACAGAATGCATGCTAATCTGGTGCTGCTTTAGCTGGTCACGTTGCATAGCCATGCTGGTTGACCAGCTAATCAGCATCAAAACACAACATAGGTTAGCAGAGGTGGGCTAACTAGTTACATTTAGGTATATATCAGGTATATGTACTTCAGTAAAATACTGATGGGTTGGTTTTCTTCTCCATCAAGTGACAGGAATGAGGCTAGGTTTGACATTGTGAGACATGCTAATGAAGTTTCACGCTTAGCCGCACATTTGACATAAGCAGGGACGGGCCTTATCGCTGTACCTGACTGACCCACGACTGTGGACATTCAGAGAGCAGTGATGTCCTCCATAAGTCATCCTGTTAGTGCAGCACCATTGGCAGACGGCTGCACCACGCAGGACTACATGCACGCAGACCGTTACGACAACTGTCCTTAACACCACGTCACCGTCACCAAAGACTGCAGTGGTGCCTTGCCAGACTGTCATGGAGTGATTCATCTTCAGTGATGAATCCTGCTTTTGTCTTGTGATGACCAACAAATCCGTGTGTGGAGGCACCGTGGTCAGCACCAAGATAAATGGTTCATTGTCACGTGTCACATCCAGAAGGCCTGGTGTCACTCCACCTCCACCCCTACCGCACCATCTGCAGGAACTGTGTGAGAATATTCAAGCTGCATGGGATGGATTATCACAGGACACCATTAGGAACCTCTACAATGCCCGAGACATCTGGCATGTTGGGTTAGCAAACATGGCGGCCCGACGCCATACTGAGAGACACTACTTCTGTATGTGTAGCTCAGTACTAAGAAGCTCCATTGCAGTTCTACAAGCTACTCAGTACTTAGGTAGTATTCTGACCTGATGTTGTTTATATGCTTTTACTTTTATTTGTGTCAGTAATTTACTCCAGGATGGTTTAGGCTACTTTAGCCACCTTTACAGGAGAGGAAAATAAAATTTTGATTTTTAATGTAAGTCAGTGTAACCAGATGTCATTTTGGGCAAAGTCTTTTCGTCCAGTCATCATGAAATTTGCATACAATGTATAGGACAAACAGGAAGTTTCAAATTATGTTAAAAGCCAAAAAATGGAGATACACGGTTCTACACTTGTTCTGAGGACGGCTGGCTTTGCTGGTGACCAGCATGTCAATTGTCTTTGCCCATGACCAGCATACCAAGAACCATAGCGCAACACATGCTGGTTTTCCTGGTGGTCCACCATGCTAATGTGAACTTGAGAGTCAAAAATGTCAATTATGAGCACACCTGTAATTCTATGTAATTCCAGCACACCTGGGTTCTATGTTCTTATTGGCTTGGTTCTTGTGTGTTTGGAACTGCATTACAGCAAAAAGTTGGGGGTCCCGGAGGGCTCCATTTAAGAACCACAGAACTACCAGCTAACATCTAGGACAGAGGACACACCATCTAAAATCTCCAATCTCACCAAAGCTGGCAATCCTGGATAATATCCCATTCCTAACCTGGCTAATTTTGGGAGCAAAGAAGCCCTCAATTCTGCTACTGAGCCAAGAGTGGAACGAAGAGTCGAATCTTATCAGCAGGCAGAGCCGATTGATCTGATTCACTGAGTCGGAGCGCCCCTCGCTATGACTCACAGCTGGAAGGAAAGTGTGCATCAGTAGACTCATGAGTGAGTGAGTGAGTGAGTGAAGGAGAGAGGGAGGGGATATTTGTTGTGAGGGTGAGGTGACATTTCGGAGGTGAGGGGGAAGAACCGATGGCTGCGTGGGCGATTTGCTGCCCACAACCTGCCTAACTCTCAAAATAGCGCAGCATGCAAAGCAGGATGCTAACATGCTCGATGGCCTTGTGCAGTACCAGCCAAAAGCACTGACGCACCATATCGTGAAGTGCTTTTCTGTGTTTGCCCCAAACCGAGTTTCAACTTTCAGAGCAATAATGAAGACATCATCACTCTGTGACACATACGCTGAGAACCTTCTAAGTGAATGAGTTAGAACATTATTTCACTCTGAATCTGAGAATGCCTGCAAGAGTCAAAATTTTGGGTTCTCGTACAAGCAGTCATTTTGATAAGCACAGGGTAGGACTACCTAGATTAGCACTGCATGTATATCAATAGGGATGCAAATGCAGTAAAATGAATGAAGATAGGTGCAGATAAGCTGCCCGGACAAAGAGTGAGTCACCTTGTGTGTTTAAGGTGGTAGTAACTTATGGCTCCTGCAGATGGCGCTGCACAAGGATGATGAGTGCACATATAAATCCCTGCGGGGTGTGAGAGACGGGATCCATTGATTGAGAAGAGGTGCTACAGTGCAGTGAATGTCTCGTTCCATGTGTGGAAAATGGCTCCAAAGCAGATGTTAATGGTTGGTTAAAAGGAGTGACTGCATTTGGGGGTGCCAAAGACCATAGTGTGAAGGAAGGAGCTGAATCTGCAGGTGTATGGAAGCATACGGTCATATGGGTCTACCAGCAGTGGCTAAAACCCCAGTCTACAGGAAATACTCCTCAGAATTGTACCAGGGAAGGCGTCCACCAAATCTGGTCCAACTGACCAATTCCCTGATGTAAGATTGTCTGAACATTGATGTGGCCTACATCCAGAAACTTGCCCAGTACACGCCAAATCCAGTCACAGCTGTTATTGGTGCTTGTGGAGGTGTTACGCGC
>CM067474.1:67002580-67022544 GCA_034552555.1 Semaprochilodus insignis
TGGGCTCCTCTCCAAGCTTCAGGCCTCTTTATGGGCTCCTCTCCAAGCCTCAGGTCTCTTTGTGGGTTCCTCTCCAAGCCCCAGACCTCTTTGTGGGCGCCTCTCCAAGCTTCAGGCCTCTTTATGGGCTCCTCTCCAAGCCCCAGACCTCTTTGTGGGCTCCTCTCCAAGCTTCAGGCCTCTTTATGGGCTCCTCTCCAAGCCTCAAGCCTCTTTATGGGCTCCTCTCCAAGCCTCAGGCCTCTTTATTGGCTCCTCTCCCAGCCTCAAGCCTGTTTATGGGCTCCTCTCCCAGCCTCAAGCCTGTTTATGGGCTCCTCTCCCAGCCTCAAGCCTATTTATGGGCTCCTCTCCCAGCCTCAAGCCTGTTTATGGGCTCCTCTCCCAGCCTCAAGCCTGTTTATGGGTTCCTCTCCAACCTTCAAACTTCTATATGGCTTTTTGTCCAAGCTTCAAACATCTTCATGTTTTTTTTTTCTCCAAACTTTAAACTTCTTTATGAGTTATTTTCCAAAGTTCAAACTTCTTTATGGCTTCTTCTCCAAGCTCCAAACTTATTTATGGTTTTACCTCCATGCTTCGAACCTCTTTATGGGCTTTTCTCCACGCTTTAAACCCTTATAAAGAGTGTTTTAGCGCAGGCTGCTTTTTGAACGAGGCTCAATGCATAACAAACTGCACTGTTTCTACATTGAAAACTTGTAGGAATAAGACAAATACAATTAAACCACACAAATTAACACTGTGATTAATAATTTAGCACCACTTTACATTACTACTACCAGCATACAATGTTTACTCCTATAAATAGTTCAAAATGAATTTAAATACGGTTATTAATTGGCTCATAAACTCCTTTAAATCAGTAATTAGCAGTTAGACATGTTAATCAGTTATTCATACATTCCCAGACAAAGAAAATGGGCTGAGCCCAAACTTTAGGTGACTGTTTTGGCCGGTCAGTGTCTAGGTTTAAACCCTACAGAGAATATTTTGTGACAGTGACCGTCTCATTGTAAAGTGGTGCCGATATCTGTAGTTGTTTGTCAGTCTGGTCCCTGAATCATTCCTGTCAGTCATTTCTCATTGCATAAGCATCATCGTCAAACCCGTGATGAGGCAGAGTCCAGTTGTGGTTTAAACAAACAACAGGGCTGTCGCTGGCGTCCACTGCCAACTGCTTCAGCAAACCAAGCTAATTAAGCTATCTTGAGGGTCCCATTAGACTTGAGCAGTTACTCGCTGATATTCATGCAACCAAAGCAGAGCTGGCATAATTACTGCTCTTCATACATATTTATAGCAATTTGAGGATTCCTGCGACACACAAACAGGCTACTAATGAGATCACTGGGTCATTAACAGGAGTCTGATTGCTCGCGCGCTCTCCGGCTTCATGCAGCAAGGTTACTGTGGAAGTTTGACACGAAACTGGGATTTTCTCCTGTTGGAAGTTTTCATCGAGTTCTCGCAATCATGCCAAAAGTGCCGTGTGGTTTTCTTTCTAAAGGAAAAGAAAGAAAGGAGAAGGAGAGGGGGAGCACAGCTTGGTGCGTGTTTTGGAGAAGTGCTGAGTCTTGTTTGTCATGTTTGAGGAGCTGGGAATGAATACAGATATGACATTCAGAATAATCACATTCGGAATCTAAATGAGTTTCTGAGATCACCTCCAGGCGGTTCGCAGCTTCCTCACAAAGCTAACCCGTAAGAGCCCATGGTGGCGTATGTGCCACAAGCTCTTTAAGAAGTCTGGAGGTCTGATTCCTTACACAGCTTTATCCCTCACTCTTGGGGTCCCTAAGTGACCTATACTGAACATACTGGAGGGAGTCACATGACAGTTTCTGAATTTGTGAACAAGTGGTGATGTGCTTGGTTAGTGCACGAGCCTGTTATAAACCCACAGAACCACAACAGTTATGATGACTGTCCTTAACACCACGTCACCGTCACCAAAGACTGCAATGGTGTTGTACCAGACTGTCATGGAGTGACTCAGAATGGCAGCGGGTCATCTTCAGTGACGAGTCCCGTTTTTGTCTTGGTGGAGACGACCAACCAATCCGTGTGTGGAGGCACCGTGGTCAGCACCAAGATGAACGGTTTGTTGTCACGCGCCACACGTCCAGAAGGCCTGGTGTCACTCCACCTCCACCCCTACCGCACCATCTGCAGGAACTGTGTGAGGATATTCAAGCTGCATGGGATGGATTATCACAGGACACCATTAGGAACCTCTACAGCTCCATGCCGAGACGTCTGGCATGTTGGGTTAGCAAACACGGCGGCCCGACACCATACTGAGAGACAGACTTCTGTATGTGTAACTCAATAAATATTGATCATATCAGTCTAAATTTATCATCAGTTATTGATCCTGGTAACCTTTATATGATGAGTATAGGTAGAATCCATTTTGCCCTAATTTCTAGAACAGAATGTTAGAACTACAAGTTATGAAGTGGTTGATGAGACATATGTTTCCAGTATTTTGACCTTACAGAAGATGCCATGTGACCTCTCTGTCACAATAACACTGATCTCTTATAAACCTTATAACTGACCCCTCATTATTTCCCTATAGGGGGAAATGGGTCTGAGCTCTTATGGGTTAACTGGGTTTATCCACTGAAGGTGAACTCAAGGTCTTGAGTTATGGGCACCAATATACCACAAGAAGTTGTTTTAGAAGGATATCGTATCCACATTGCTCCAGCGACTCTCAAAACTAAGTGGCAGGAGGTGAATTACTTATATTGCTCCCCATTTCAGTTTCACTTCTGCACATCTGGTCCACCGCGCAGCTGATTAAGGCTCATAATGAATGCGGTGTTAAACAGGCTCTTGACTCAGTAATGATGCTCTTTATAACTGTGACCACATATAATTACCTGTATAACTGTATAAGACTATGTTATAAAGGGTTTATGAATGGTTTAAAATGAGAATATTAATGGCTATTCAGTCATTAATAAGCAGTTACAATACATAAATCAGAAGGGCAACATTTACATGTACAGTATTTGTCAGAAGCGTCTATTCAGAGCCACGTACAACTTGACCATCTCTTACAAAGGTAGGTGAAGGTTGTGTTGGGGGTCTTGCCCAAGGACCTTATTGGTATGGTGTAGAGTGCACACCTAGGCACGGAATCGAACCCCAGCCTACAGCATGGGAAGCGGAGATGTTAGCCAGTACGCTATACTAACCACTGTGACCTGTTGTGAGTCTAACAGTGAACCCACATTCTTTCAGAGCTCAGATTTGGATGTTTACTGATCTTACTTTGCCTTTTCCATCAGTCAGCATTAAACCTGTTCAATATACAGTATACTCATATTAATCATATGGAAGAGATCATTTTGCCCTCTTTGTTAATGTGTTATAACAGCTTGTTAATGCTTTGTAAAGTGTTTATAACCTAATTAATAACCGTTAGTCATTTTAATTATTTAACTCTTTATAAGCGTGGCCTTATTCTATAGCAATAATTAATCTATAATTACTGTACATACAGGGAAACATCAGTCAACATTAAGCCTGTCAGCTTTAATATACTGTATATTCATATTCATCATATAGAAGAGCTGTTTCCCCTCTTTTTTAACGTGTTATAACTGCTTGTTAATACGTTATAAAGTGTTTATGACCTGTTAATAACCATAAGTAAAGTAACCATTAACTCTTTTTGAGGGTCTTATTCTGAAGGGATACCATTTCATTTAGCGTCAAAGCATATTTATATTAAATATATGGAGAAGTTCACATTTTATCTTTTTATTAATGTGTTAACTGTTTGCTAATACTTTGTAAATTGTTTGACCTATTAATAACTGTTAAAGCAATTTTAAACCATTAATCAACTCTTTATAGAGTAGCCTTATTCTAAAGTGGCAATTTAATGTATAATTAAATACAAATAAAGTCAAACATCAATCAGCATTGAACCTGTCAACTTCAATATACAGTATATTCATATTCACCATACGCAAGAGCTAATTTTTGCCCTTTTTATTAATGTGTTAACTGCTTGTTAATACCTTGTAAAGTGTTTATGACCTATCAATAACCATTAATAAAGTCTTTATAACGGTATTCTTACTCTAAAGTGGTACTCTTTAATTTAATCTATAATTAAATACGAATACAGACAAACATGACTAGAAACAGTCCTGCAGACTCCTCAGCAGACGTGCGGTCGGATCTCGCTTGGTAAAGCCGTTATAAAAGCAGCTGCCTTCACATGGGTCGTTTAAAGACTGAGCATCCTTGAAATCCACTAAAGCCCGTCTCTTATGCCTTATGATCTGATTAAGTCACTAATTAAGTCCAGCTGTCCGACAGGCCAGCAGACTTCTAATGACTTGAGCACAAAATCAGAACAGCTGGTATAAGCTGAGTGCATCATTGAGTATCACGACCATTGCTTTGGTTTTCTGGCTTGAACTGGGAGCCATCAAATTAAATGGGAGTTTTTCCTTCGCTCAAGCAGCTCGGCAGGCTGGACCAGCTCATTGATCTCAGTCTGTTCGTGATGAAGTGAACAGTGTGGATGTGAACTGCGATCCAGTGCTCTGAAATAATTCAACTCACTTTAACTTCTTTTCTACACATTTGGCTCTACGGCTTTCTGACATAAGCAACTGGCGCAGAACCTTCAGCAGTGACGATGAGTTGCTCACAGTAATGTGCCAGAATGTCATGGAGTGACTCATAACACAAACCACAGAGAGAGAGAAAACTGATGGATTGTCCGACATGCACCGAGTAACCCAACAGCCACGATTGTGGACAATTAACGAGCAGTGATGTCCTCCATGAGTCATCCTGTTAGTGCAGCACCACTGGCAGACGGCTGCACCACGCAGGACTACATGCACACAGACCGTTACGACGACTGTCCTTAACACCACGTCACCGTCACCAAAGACTGCAATGGTGTCGTACCAGACTGTCGTGGAGTGACTCAGAACGGCAGCGGGTCATCTTCAGTGACGAGTCCCGCTTTTGTCTTGGTGGAGACGACCAACGAATCTGTGTGTGGAGGCACCGTGGTCAGCACCAAGATGAACGGTTTGTTGTCACATGTCCAGAAGGCCTGGTGTCGCTCCACCTCCACCCCTAGCGCACCATCTGCAGGAACTGTGTGAGGATATTCAAGCTGCATGGGATGGATTATCACAGGACACCATTAGGAACCTCTACAGCTCCATGCCGAGACGTCTGCCGTGTTAGGTTAAATTGTTGGGTAACCTTTATCTTCCTTCCCAATAGCACTGCAATCCCACCCTTCCATCAGGAAGCAACTATTCTTTTGAAGATGAGTGTATTTGCTCAGGCATATTGGTCAGTTTATTCCAGTATTCCTTGTACAACAAAAAGTTCCTTCAACTTGCCAGCTGTTCTTTTTTTTTTTTTTTGAAGCCATTTCACAAGTCTTCTAAGAGATTGAGGTCGGTGCTCTGTCTGGGCCTTTCGAAGACACCCAACCTCCCTTCGTCAACTTTGAACGTGGGCTTTGGAGCATTATCATGGTGGAAGGTAAAAGCCCTGTTCATCTTTATCATGTCATTATCCCACCTATCTTGACTACAGTCCCTGTTTCTGAAGAGTACCAGCAGCCCAAACCAAGATACTCCCACCACCATGCTTCACAGCAGGTATGGTGTCCCTTAATTGATGAGCTATGTTGTTGGTGTTATAGACTTCCGGCCAAGAACTTCAACCTTGGTTTCATCCGTTGGTTTTGGGTGATTTGATGTACTTTGGCAAACCTTACACGGGTCTGGATGACAGCCCAGACATAAGCAGAACATAGGGGCTGCTATGCAACCATGAATGTCATGCACCACTGATTTGAACACAGCTACCGCCTGTGATACACTGAAGGCCTGTCCAGCATGTTTCCTGCCAATCCCATCCAATGAGTGTCCAAAGTCCACCCTATTCCACCCAATCAGAACTGGGATAAGCTCCACCGACAGCTACACCCTTATAAATTGGTCTACACACTTATGCCACCAGGCTAATGTAGTTGTATCTGTTTCTTTTTTATATCTCTGGGTTGAAAGATTCTTAAAGACGGAAAAATGCTTGAGATGATTTTTGGCTTTTTTTGCACTGGATTATAAAACAGCTGCCCAGAATTAGCTAAATATTCTGTTCATGGTAGTATTAAAGACCTGACAGCAGATCTAAAAACATATTGCATTATTCAAGCCAACAGTGAACCATGTACACAACTAAATATCAAAGCCCTCCACAAAATCACTCTGAACATTAGCAGGGATGGGTTTCAAGGGGTCTTGAAGGCCTTGATGTTTCCTTAGAACAACTACAGAGAAGTATGAGGCATGTACTACCGCTCTCATTCCACCTAAAACATGTCACAAACACCATAGAGGCTTCCAGAAACCCAGCTATGTCAAAACTGAAGGACTTACAGGGTTTTGGGACCGAGATGGGTTACAGAATGCTAACAACACCAGGAATTTATACTTCTAACCACACGTTATGGCAGCAGGACTGAAGAACATCGGTGGCTGAAGAAGCTCCACCATTTTGCCATCATGAGTCTCCACATCAGTGCCAGCGGGGGTGGTAATCAGGAGAGTCTGAAGTACTCCCTGTTGGACAATATTGTTGTGGGCTAGTTATTGTGACCTAAGGTACAGTGATGAGGCATGTGCAGTCGAGCGTGAAACTTGAATCATTAGCATGTCTCACAATGTCAAACCTGCCCACCAAGTTTCCTTCCTGTCGGTTATTTCCTTCTGGGTGCAGCTATTCGTGCAACTACTTCTTTTGACGATGAATGCTTTGGAATGAACCTGGCCCAGGATGTCAGATGCCACGTGGTAGGTTTTGATGGACGTATTAGTAAGCGACCACACCAGTCAGTTTAGAAACAGTTTACATAACGATCATCATGGGTAAAGGACGTGATTTAACTGATGCCTCAAAAGGCATGATAATAGGACGAAGGGTTGTAGCATCTCGGCACCTGCTAATATTGTAAGATATCCTTGAGTCATCATAGAACAAGTGTACTGAGATTGGATCTGTCGCACATTGAGTGCCTCTCAGCAGCATAACAGTGGTGCCCCCACGAGCCATTGATGTCAGAGGGCAATGACGACCCCAGCGAGTGGTACAGAGCCATCGACGTGCCACAGTGGACCAATTAACCTCTATAATGGACACAGGAGCACTGAGGACACTATTTACTGAACACGGTTACGTCTGGGCCTGAGAAGCAAACACATGGTAAAGGCACCAATGTCAACCAAGGTTCATCGTCAGTGAAATCACCGGTTTGCACGGGGAGTACCGGATTTGGACACTAGAGGACTGGAAAAAGGTTGCCTTCTGTGTACACACACACACACCCCAATCAGCCATAACATTATGTCCACCTCCTTGTTTCTGCACTCACCGTCCACTGTATCAGCTCCACTGACCATATAGGACACTCTGTAGTCGTACAGTTCCAGACTGTAGTCCATCTGTTTCTCTGTATACTGTATTACCCTGTTCTTCAATGGTCAGGACCCCCACAGGACCACCACAGAGCAGGTAGTATGTGGGTGGTGGATCATTCTCATATAGTGATGTACTAAAACTAAACTGAGTCCCCTTGTGTGTTTAAGGTGGTAGTAACTTCAGGCTCCTGCAGATGGTGCTGCACGAGGATGATGAGGCAATAACTACTAGGGTGTGAGTAACAGGATCCATAGATTGGGAAGAGGTGCTACAGTGCAGGGAATGTCTCGTTCCATGTGTGGAAAATGGCTCCAAAGCAGATGTTAATGATTGGCTAAAAGGAGTGACTGCATTTGGGCGTGTCAAAGACCATAGTGTGAAGGAAGTAGCTGAGTCTGCAGGTGTATGGAAGCGTACGGTCATGCGGGTCTACCAGCAGTGGCTAAAATCCCAGTCTACAGGGAATTCTCCTCGGAAGGCATCCACCAAATCTGGACCAACTGACCAATTCTTTGATGTAAGAGTGTCTGATCATTGATGTGGCTACATCCAGAAACTTGTCCAGTACATGCCCAATCCAATCAACTGTTATTGGTGCTTTACACGCTACTGGGTTCGTTTCAGTCACAGGGGACTCGTTTTCTGTCTGTTGATCTTGTATACATATATATTCAATACTTCTAGTGTTATAAGCTTTAGAATATATCTGCTTACACTCCAGTCTGGAATACTTGCTCCGCATGAAGACAGATTGAGCTGAGCGAGTAAAAAACAAGCCTGCAAATCCTGGTCCACTTCTTAGCTGACCAGTGCTTCTTGAGCAGGGGTGAGATCAATGCCTATATTTCTGTGCCAAGCGTTTATACCCAATTACCCAATTCCTGTTTTTGTACCCCTGTTAATGGACTGACAGAATTGGGGTCAAAAAGGTCTCTGGAGCAGATTATTGGCTCCACGAGAAGGACATTTTAGTAACACTTTACTTGAGCTCTGCTAACACTGACATAACCATGCCATATGCTATCATTATTAAGGGTTGGGAATGTAATGGTGATGGGGGGTTGGGCAAATGCCAGTATGTAACTGCTGCTCTTTTTGGAGAGGGGGGTTCCTTGACCTCTCGTAGCAGGGGTTTCAGAATGTCCACTGTCTCTGTGAAAGAGCATGCCATGCATCGTGCCTGCCACTAGTCCTCCCTCAGGGAACTGGGGTATAGACACTAAGCGAGTTTCCATAAGTAACGTGTGTCCGAACCCCTTGCAGCTTATGGTGTTGTCAACTTTCACGCTACCAGGGCCAATCGCAACAGCAGCTGCACTTCCTTTGCCGCTGTCTGCCTCCTCCACTGGTGACTGCACCATAAGTGTCACTGAGAGCGCTGCAAATGCTACAGCAGTGAATGCCACCAGGCCAACATGCTGCTCTGCGAGCAGGTCCTTGCAGCTGACCGCCATCCAGGCTGGCCATCTCTTTTGCCATTCTCAAACTGGGCTCTGTTGGTTCCCTGAGTTTGTGGTTGCACCATGCCTATCCAGTTGACTTGGGCCACTATTCCACTTCTGACACCAATGTAGCATCAGCATAGAAGAAGTGACCCCATCCACATCACTGCTCTGCCTTGCCACGCCTCCCGCACCTCCGTGGTTGAACAAGCCAGGAATGCTACAACATATTGACGCTGTCTAAAAAAATTTAAAAAATTAAAAAATAAAACACACAAGCATCTTAAAAAAAGCTAACTTTAGCGCCAACTTAACAGTGCTAACTTAGCAGTCAGGAGTCCGGCACTCCCATGAACCTATGGACATCACTGCTCTGCCTTGCTACGTCTCCCTCACGTCCACAGATGAACGAGCCAGGAATGCTACAATATACAGATGCTGTCCAAAGAAAAACAAGGATCGCTAAAATGGTAACTTTACAGGAGAGGGCAAAAACCTAATACAATTGTAATGTAAGTCAATGGAACCAGACTTTTTACTGAGCAATTTTGTGCCATTTCTGTTGGTCCATTCATCATGAAATGTTCACACAATGTGACCAGCAGCTCATGTGATCAAACGATTCACAAAAGTTAAAATCAACAGAAATGGAGATACACATTTTTATTGGACAGCAACCATATACAGAAAGTTCCAAATACCATGATATACATTTCTGGCCACAGTAGAACTTCAGTCAACACCTCAGCAAAAAAGTGAAAGCTCCATCCTTGGAAAGGAGAGAGAAAAGGACCAGCAAATGAACAGAGCGATGACAGTAATAACTTCTGACTCGGTTGGAGACTCTGAGAACATCATGGGCTGAAAATAGGGCGTTTAATTTCAGGTTTCTCTTTTCATTCGGGAGGCAGGGATTATTTATTTGACCCCACGCTGGGAGACGGTTGAAAACTTTGGAGCAATGCAAAGGCATTAATTCTGAAGCGCTGACGTCCGGATGATGAAAAGCGTTGAATAATATCCAGGCAATTTCCACTATGCAAAGCACACCTGGGACCAGCACTTACCGTCCTCCGTTACATTGAGCAGCAGATCCTGCTGCTGTGCTCAGGCCCATGTGGAGTATTCAGAAGTCAGAATAATCAACCTATTCTGTTTGCCTGGAGATGCTAGGAGGAGAGATACAAAGCGCTTCCGTCTACCTCTTCCTGCCTCATTCATATCTCCGCACACAGCTACACTATTCCCTGTGCACCGTTTCACTGCTAGCTGAAAAAAGACATCATGCAACTTGATGCAAAGGTGTACATTGTTTCCACTTGAATAAAACATCATCATCAACCGCTTAGTCCAGCTAAGGTCATAGTCGCAGTAGGGAAAGCAGGGAATCCCAGAGGGCCCTGTCCTCTGCAACTTCCTCCAGCTAGCTCCAGGGGATCCCAAGCCAGTTTGGAGATATAGACCCTCCAGTGAGTCCTGGGATTACCTCTGGTTCTCGTCCCAGTTGACTGTCCAATGGGAGGTGTCTGGCAGGTATTCGAATCAAATGCCCAAACCACCTCAACCTGGCTCCTTTCAATGTGGAGGCGAGCTCCTCACCCAATCAAGTAGAGTGTGGCCCACCACCCTGTGGGGAAAGGTCATTTCCGCCACTTGTATCCACAATCTCATTTTTTCGGTCATCAACCAAAGTTCATGACCACAGGTGAGGGTGGGCATGTAGACCGGCCGGTAAACAGAGAGCTTTGCATTATGGCTCAACTCCTTCTTCACTACTAGAGTCATTCTGGGGGATCCCAAGTCGTTCCCAAGCCAGCTTGGAGATGTCTCATCCCAGTTGGCCGTGCCCGGTAAACCACCAATGGGAAGCGTCTAGGGGGCATCCGAATCAGATGCCCGAACCACCTCACCTGGCTCCTTTCAATCTGGAGGAGAAGTAGCGGTTCTACTTTGAGCTCCTCCTGGTTTGACAGAGCTCTTCACTCGATCAAGCTGAGTGTGGCGCGTCACCCTGCGAGGAAAGCTCATTTCTGTTGCTTGTATCAGTGATCTCATTCTTGCAGTCATTACCCAAAACTCATGACCACAGACGAGGGAGGGCATATAGACAGACCGGTAAACAGAGAGCTTTGCCTTACGGCTCAACTCCCTGTTCACCTCTACAGTCCCGTACAGCGACCGTATTACTGCTGCCGCCCGTCCCAGCCTGTGGCCGATCTCACAATCCCTCTTCCCATGGCTTGTGAACAAGACCCTGAGATACTTAAACCCCTCCTCCTGAGGGTGTTACGGGTTGGTGGGGATAGTGGACCCAGATGCAGAACGAAAGGTTGTTTATTTATTCAACTCAAAGTCAAAACCCGAAAGAGGTTACGGTACTTTTGAAACTTGACGTGGGCCAGATTCGACCCAGTGACATGAGTGACCGTGGACCAAAGCGCTACCACTGCGCCACGGTAGATTGTGGAACAAACTGTCTAAAAGGGATGCAAAACAAAATGGCGGGAATCTCAAACAAAGGAGGCACATAGTTCTGTGCACTCAAAAGAGAAAGAATAGAACTACAGCTTAAAACGAACTATGTTCCTTGTTGCTTTGCTTTGCTTTGCTTTGGCAACCTTCCGATCACATGGCTGGTTCCCTAACCTCCAGTCCATGACTGCCCCAGTTGGAGAAGTGTGGAGGTCTGTGTTGTAGCAGTGAATTCATTTGTTGTGGTTATTAATCCACATGTGTGTTAAATGTGTGTGTTTTGTTTTCCAACAACGTGGAACGAGTTCCATTCCGGTTCACCCACCTATGTTTAAACCGTTCAGCACATTTACACCAAAAATAAATAAGTTCAGAACCCGAAAGTTCATTTCCAGCTGGAACCAAAGAATAGTAGGTTCTTCGGCACTAACTGTGACGACATCTGTGGACGTATTAGATGTTCAGGAAAGAGAAGGCAGCTATGGCACTAGCTAGCGGTCTGATGAAGAACCTCTCCAGTAGTTGATCCGTGCTTGCTTTCTGGATATAAACCAACATCTGGAGTAACAGCACAAACGCTCTAGGTAAGGTATACGCTACGCCATCTTGGTACTACTGTTTACTATCGCTCTGCAGTGCCCTCTGTTGATGTTGCATCCTTTGACGATCCTTGGTTCCAATAAATACTGGTGCAAACGCAGACTGGTTCCCTGGATAGCACCAAGGTTCTACAAAGCCTTTACGGAACCAGCTCAAGAACCAAGGTTCTTCTGGTCTGAAAAACGCCGGAGTGTTCTTTTTAGAAAGTGTGGAGAGGTTTTTATGTTTGTATTTTTGGGGTTGGTTATAATCGGAAACAGAGCATCAAATGTATACATCAAATTGTAGCTTGCTGTTTACGGTTCTATGAGGTTCTAGCTTTGTTTACTGCTCTAGTAAGATCACGGATTGTTTTTGAGTTCAAATCGCTAGATTGTGGAACGAACTGTCTAAAAGGGATGCAAAACAAAATGGCGGGAATCTCAAACAAAGGAGGCACATAGTTCTGTGCACTCAAACAAAAGAGAAAGAGAAAGAATAGAACTACAGCTTAAAATGAACCTTGCTTTGCTTTGCTTTGCTTTCTACCATTCACCCCTCATAAAGGTGCAACGGTGAGCTGAAGTTTGAGCTTGGTATTTATGTTGTGCTACACAGGTGAGTCTGGTCAGTGCTGATTACCGCTTGGGATTCTGGGGCTTTGAGTTTTTTGACCTAGACCCACCAGCTTCTCTACTGCACTGCCCAGGCCCCCTGCTGGTGGCCAGAGGCATGGACCGACCCCATACAGGGGCAGGTCCTTTTCCTTTACTCGGAGGGGGCATGCCGTCCTTTTCCTTTACTCGGAGGGGGCATGCCGTCCTTTTCCTTTACTCGGTGGGGGCATGCCATCCTTTTCCAGGACAGAACCATGAACTCAGACTTGAAGTGGATTCTCAATCTCTATTTCCTAAGACTTGCACACTGGAAGACAACACTGTTTGGATCTAATAGATTCATGCATTTTATTCATGCAGGAAATGATGAACACAGTTTACAAGGGAGTGAACTCAATGCATCACCGTGTAACAGGCTCTTCTGGACTACGATGATACAGTAAATGTCACTCCTATTAAAGTGGTTATGAATGGGGTTCCACACATAACCAATATGTCGTGACTCCAGGCTAACGACAAACGCGATTATTATTGAGCCCTCAGTGAATCATCCAGATACAGGAACCTAATAATTTACAGTAAACACAGAGGCTGTAAACTCCTAATCACTGAACTACCTGACAGAATGCAGAAATAAGACATCGTTAATAGACATAAGGGCTGGGAAAAAATAATTGATGCTCATAAAGACTCTAAATGGATCAACAGAATATTATAATCAAAGTGGCCAAACAGTAAACAATGCTATCAAGCATCAAATGACCAAACCAAGAAGCTTTCATTATAATCAAAGAGGAGAACATCTTCCATGAAGTGGATATAGGGAGGGAGATCTCCACGACCCTTCCAGTAAACCACTTGTGCCAGTTACTGCCAGAGTGCCGTCTGTTTTGTGTTGGGTGGTCAGACATCCCCGTCCTTGAAGGGACCCTTGTTACTGCTGTTGTCATGGCTGTGGTGGTTGTTTGTTGGTTGAAGGGGGCCCATTATGCTGCTATAATGATGTGTATTTTCAGCTTTAGAACTTTGCAGAACGTTTCCAAGCAGGCAGATTAGATTAGAACCATTTTTGCCATTACACAGAGAAATTCAACCTCAGCATTCAACCCATATGTGCAGTAAAACACACATGCACGCACACACACACACACACACACACACACACTAGTGAACACACACTAGGGTGCGGTGAGCACATGTGCCCAGAGCAGTGGGCAGGCCTATCCATGGCAGTTGGGGGTTAGGTGCCTTGCTCAAGGGCACTTCAGTGGCTGGTTCAAGGCTGGTTCTCTAACCTCCAGCCCACCACTGCCCAGCAACCTTCCGATCACAAGGCTGGTTCCCTAAACTCCAGCCTATGACTGCCTGGCGACCTTCCGATCACAAGGCTGGTTCCCTGACTTCCAGCCCATGACTGCCCGGCGACCTTCCTATCGCAAGGCTGGTACCCTAAACTCCAGCCTATGACTGCCCGGCGACCTTCCCATCACAAGGCTGGTTCCCTAACCTCCAGCCCACGACTGCCTGGTGACCTTCTGATCACATGGCTGGTTCCCTAACCTCCAGTCCATGACTGCCCCAGTTGGAGAAGTATGGAGGTCTGTGTTGTAGCAGTGAATTCATTTGTTGTGGTTATTAATCCACATGTGTGTTAAATGTGTGTGTTTTGTTTTCCAACAACGTGGAACGAGTTCCATTCCAGTTCACCCACCTATGTTTGAACCGTTCAGCACATTTACACCAAAAATAAATAAGTTCAGAACCCGAAAAGTTCATTTCCAGCTGGAACCAAAGAATAGTAGGTTCTTCGGCACTAACTGTGACGACATCTGTGGACGTATTAGATGTTCAGGAAAGAGAAGGCAGCTATGGCACTAGCTAGCGGTCTGATGAAGAACCTCTCCAGTAGTTGATCCGTGCTTGCTTTCTGGATATAAACCAACATCTGGAGTAACAGCACAAACGCTCGCAGGTAAGCTATACGCTACGCCATCTTGGTACTACTGTTTACTACCGCTCTGCAGCGCCCTCTGTTGATGTTGCATCCTTTGACGATCCTTGGTTCCAATAAAAGCTGGTGCAAACGCAGACAGGTTCCCGGGATAGCACCAAGGTTCTACGAAGCCTGAACGGAACCAGTTCAAGAACCAGGGTTCTTTTGGTCTGAAAAACACCCGAGTGTTCTTTTTAGAAAGTGTGGAGAGGTTTTTATGTCACATGCTTCTTTTTTGGGGGCTGGTTATAATCGGAAACAGAGCATCAAATGGATACATCAAATTTTTGCTTGGCATTTACAGTTCTAAAGATCTGGGCATGAGGTTCCAGCTTTATTTACTGCTCTAGTAAGATCTCAGATTGTTTTTGAGTTCAAATTCTATAAGGCATTGAACAACCTGGAGGTATTCGAGATGGAATGGTGCTGTAATGATGTTTCCTGCACCTTGATGGTAGAAGTCCTTGCACTGTGGTTAACTACCTGGTTTTAGCTGACTGGGCTACAACAGAAAACTGGCAGGAGAGAAAAACCATAATCACTCACTGCTGCATCGTCACTGCATTTCATTGGCTTTGTACCTGCACTCTGCACAATGACAGTGAAGTTGATGCAGAAAAAAGACATGATTAATAGACATAAGGGCTGGGAAACATAATTGATGCTCATAAAGACTCTAAACGGATCAACAATATATCATAATCAGAGTATCCAAACAGTAAACAATGCTATCGAGCGTCCAAACCAAGAAGCTTTCATCATAATCAAAGCAGCTGTTCCTTGTTCAGCATGTTGATATGCGCTTTGCCTTTCCATCTCAGAACGAAGGAGAGGAGAACATCTTCCATGAAGTGGAGAGAGATCTCCACGACCCTTCCAGTAAACCACTTGTGCCAGTTACTGCCAGAGTGCCGTCTGTTTGGTGTTGGGTGGTCAGACCTCCCCGTCCTTGAAGGGACCCTTGTTACTGCTGTTGTCCTGGCTGTGGTTGTTGTTTGCTGGTTGAAGGGGGCCCATTATGCAGCTGATGTGTATTTTCAGCTTTAGAACTTTTGCAGAACGTTTCCGTGTGCATGCAGCAAACACCAACAAGGTGGGGACCGTAATTCAGAACAGATCAGATCAGATTAGATCAGAACCATTTTTGCCAATTGTGTTTACACACAGAGGAATCTAGTGAACACTAGAACACACTAGAGGGCAGAGAGCACACTTGCCCGGATCGGTGGCCAGCCCTACCCACGGCGCCCGGGGAGCAGTAGGTGCCTTGCTCAAGGGCACTTCAGTCATGTCTTTAAAGTGAGCACTTTGTTTGCACTGGAATTTACCAACAACCCCGTTCTGATTTAGCATTAAAGTGGTTTTGAAGTGGGTTACATTGTAGTATGTGACCAAACTGAAGATCTGTAGTGCACTGGAGATACCCGGATGGTGTTCTACTCCAGTCAGAGGTTCTAGTGTACAGGGGGAGCTATCTTCATGGTGTACTGGAGATCACCGGATGGTGTTCTACTCCAGTCAGAGTTTCTAGTATACAGGGGGAGCTATCTTCATGGTGTACTGCATCCCATCATGCACTGCGGCCTCACCAGCTCTCAGCCTGCTTCAGAGAAAATGGCGGCGGGTAACACTGGGGAGCTAAACGCAGCCCACTCCGAGTGTAAATGTGGGTGTAGTGATTGTAGTGGGGTGTGTGTTCATCAGAATGAGCCTCAGAAAGTTAAAATATACAGGTCTGAAGATTAATAAAAGATGAACTCGCTTTAGAGGTTCAGTTTTAGAGTGAAATAGCCGAGGGTAGCTAACAGCTAGGCTAACCGTATTTCAGGTGAACTGAGCAGCGTTAGCAGCAGCTAGCTCTAAACAGTGGATACAGTAATAACAGCTCTGAGGTAAATGTGAGGTAACTGGTCATGTGACTGTATTAGTATACCACACTGTAGGTCAGCACTTGTTACTGTACTGTATACCACACACAGGGGGCGTATACAGTGTGCAGTCCATACTACTGTAGTGTGCAGTATAGTAGTGTACCATTTCAAATACAGCCCTAGACAAACAGAAGGCCAAAAGTAAACATCTTAAATAGACCATGAAACAGGTGAGACAAATCAGTAATCTGGGATAGGTTGCTGGCTGTATACTGAAGGTCACATGCTCACCCAGGGTATCCTGGGAAATGGAGTCCCCAATGGCTAGACTCAGTACTGAGCCAGAGGGATGCGTGACATCCATTTAACCAGCGATATCATGTTCCATGTCCCCTTCCCAGTAATCAAGTAGAGCTAGCTGAGAGACCCTCCCTGAAACTCTGCATCACTCAGATACTTAAATAAAAGGTGTTTAATGATCTCTCATTCACACCGATTGGAAAGGACGTTCCAAGGATGAGTCGTTAGTCAAGCAATCGAGTTCAGCTTTACGTCTCCTGTAAGTCTTCATTTCAGGACTGAGGTGGATCAGAGATTTTAAATGTATGCAGAGGCTGCAGGACAGTTCGGAGAAATTCATTACACTCCAGGAAGCACGATCCAGCTCCAGTCATACATCATAATAATAGATGAACTCCTCGGGGAGCCTCTGGATGCCAAAAAACTTGTACTTTGTATTCATCTCACTTCACTTCACAAGCAATGAAAATCACACTGTTGCACGCTGTCACCTCGCTAGCGTTCAAAACCAGGCCTGCACGTCCGGTCTGATAACGGTCCACTTAAGTTCTCCAACAGTCAGTCGACCCTTGTGACAGGACACTATAAAACACTCTGGACGTTTTCTAATTTCTATTCAAATCTGATCTTCTTGCTGTAAAAATGAACTCAAACTCTGCCGATTAAACTTCCTGTCTTTTAGCCTTTAGAAAAAAACAGCACTTAATTATTGTATTATGATATTCTACGTCATTATTTTGAGATATTATCTCGTTATTTTATGTTAGTTGTCATTTAGAGATAATATCTCATTATTTTGAGATACTAACTCACTATTTTGAGATTCTAAGCAAAATATGAGATACTATCTTATTACTTTAAGATACTTAGCCACTATTTTGAGGTAACATCTCATTATTTTGAGATAATATCTGGTTATTTTAAGATATTAAGTCATTATTTTAAGATACTAAGTCATTACTTTGAGATATTATCTCATTACTTTGAAATACTAACTCACTATTTTAAGATTCTAAGCAAAATATGAGATACTATCTTATTACTTTAAGATACTTAGCCACTATTTTGAGGTAACATCTCATTATTTTGAGATAATATCTGGTTATTTTAAGATATTAAGTCATTATTTTAAGATACTAAGTCATTACTTTGAGATATTATCTCATTACTTTGAAATACTAACTCACTATTTTAAGATTCTAAGCAAAATATGAGATACTATCTTATTACTTTAAGATATTGAGTCACTATTTTGAGGTAACATCTGATTATTTTGAGATACCAAGTCACTATTTTGAGATAATATCTGGTTATTTTAAGATATTAAGTCATTATTTTGAGATACTAAGTCATTACTTTGAGATACTAAGTCATAAAGCTGAGATACTACCACGTACTATTCACTCCTTTGAGATTTTAAGATATTATTTTAAGAAGATCGTAAGCCATTATTCACTATTTTGAGATAATATTAAGTCATGATTATCTCATTCATCTGAGATGCCTTTACATTATTTTGAGAAATATTGTTATTGTGAGAAACTCTCACAATCCTGAGATGCCTTATGCTGCTTTGAAATGAAAATGTAAATAAATATTACAGAATATTATTGATTTTTCATTGTTAAATGAATTGCTATGTCATTTTGTGTCATTGCAAATTAATATTTTATATTATACTATTTTATATCATATTATTTTATACTATTATTCTGATAATCTTTCTTCATTATTCATATTTATACATACAGAATATTTATATTTAATCATATTTTAATCTCAGTATAAGGCATTTCAGTAATACCTGCAGACATCTCAAATGAATGAGAAAGTGTTTAAAAATAACGACTCAATAATTCACTTAACAATGAAAAAAAAAGATAACTAGCTGTGAGACTGGGCTTCCATAATTATTCATACAGTACTGTGTAAGTTTTAGCTCCGTGGCTACAACTAACAACACAGTAACTAGTGATTTTAGCTTCGTCATTGTGTTTGATTGGATTACTGGATTATTTCCATTGGATTATTTGAACAGATGAACCATTTCCAAGCATCTCTTTAAGGAGAGAGGAAGCCTGGTAATACTTTAGTGCCCTCCAGCACATGGTTTAAGCATCCAGGATGGAATCTGGAACCAAAGTTCATTCTACCAGTGTCATAAAGAAATTCCTGTTAATATACTGTATTTATGTTTATTTTTAAGATATTCTAAAGATTATACTGTGATTTAACAAGCACAGAGACACTTACTGTCAATTGAAATGGTTCTAGATAACGCACTTAAGCGACTGCAATGTTTACACAGAACAGTACACGTGTACGTCAGCTGGAAACCTCTTAAGCAGCAACTGTTAAACAAGCATCAGGGTTACAGTTCAGGTGTTTATAGAACATCCCATCCTACAGAACGTGTGACTGTGATCTCCTCAGTGTGATGCCTTACCCATCCTTTTAAGAAGGTCAGGCTATATCAAATCATCAGAGACTCCTGAGTTCTGACTCCTCTTCAAGAACAAACAAGACCACCGGCCTGCTGTAGAGACCACCCATAGGAATCCCTTGTTCAAATGTTTGGTCTCTAAATTTGCTGCACTCCATCAGCCTGTTCTTTACAGCCATCTGCCTGAGTGGATTAAACCAGCAGGTTCAATATCGTTCGGTCGCACTGAGACCCGGCGAGGCTTGTTGATTCTGAAAATGGCATGTTTTACATATTTGCAGACATTTGCTGTTTCTCTTAAATCCCTGGCAAAACGGATCTAACTGTTATCCAGGCAGACTAATTCATCTGAGCAGCCTCTTTTTAATCGCCTTATTTAATTAGGTTCACAGGAAATAGCAGTTTGTCAAATCAGCGTTTGCATATATTAGCCATCTGACACAGGAGGATTATCCTGTTCAGTTACAGGAGATCAACAGCACCAACAGCTGTCAAACACACTGAATCTACTAGCAGCATTTCCAGGATTCCAAGATTACAGACACATACTGACACATACCTAACTCAAGATCTAATAAAGTTCAGGAAATTAATGTTCCACCCAGCAAACGACAAGGTTTATTAACGTTATTAAAGTTTCAGTTGTTTCTATGTGTAAATCTCTAGGAGGAACGAGGGATGAATAAATGTACACACATAGAGGAATGCGGGTCAGTAAGGCTGGGTAATAGAGTTTGGGGATCTGCCCTGAGTGAGTACATGCAG
>CM067474.1:67029213-67041343 GCA_034552555.1 Semaprochilodus insignis
TTTAATTCTAATGTAAGTCAGTGGAACCGGACGTCTTTCTGTTGGTCCATTCATCATGAAGTGTTCACACAGTGTAAACAGAGCAGCTGCTGTGTTCAGATGAACCATAAAAGTGAAAATCAACAGGAAATGGAGATAGGTGATTTTTATTGGACAGTGATGTACAACACCTACATGGTGTGGAGAATGAGATTTTTGAAAGATCAGTGGACCTTCAAGAGCTCGTTGGTTCGTTAGTCAGACCATTTCTTTACCTTTCCTGTCTTGTCTGGTTTTAATGCATCAGTATGTCTGAATGTGTAATTATCCCTCCAGGTGAGCTCAGGTGAGAGGCGTGGTCAGTCACCTGGCCTGCACCCAGACGCCTCGCCCACCCCGACTGACAGAGAGGTAAGCGGAGATAAGATCTGTGATTATTATTATGCAGTATTTACAGTGAGGGTGCTGAATTCACATGGTGCCGTACCTGAACGTACCTGTTTGCGTTGCTGTGAATCCTGCTTTTCAGGGTTTATTCACCTGCAGCGCTCTTCCACACTCTGTTCACCTCAAAGGGTTTACCTGTCCATATGTCCTGGAGACGCTTAGCATGTTTGAGCAGAACAAACCTCATGCAGATCTGCACAGCTGCTCTGGTCCTCCAGTGATACTAGAAGTAGAGCCGAGAGGAGAGCCGAGCCCAAAACGCACAGATTTCATTAACACAGTCATTTAATGGTCATAACAGCCATAATAATAATAATAATAATAATAATAAAAATAATAGTAGTATTAACAGCACCAACAAAACATCAACAATAATAATATTAATAAAAAGTAATAATAAAAATAAAAGAGTAGTGTTAACAACAACAACAAAATAACAGCAATAATAATAATAATACTAATAATAATAGTAATAAAAAAGGCAGACAGTTATCGGTTGTAGTATCAGCTAAAATTCCAATACCGGACCAATAACGATAACTGAAAAAAAATATATCAGCAAATAATAGATCGGCCGCCAATATATCGTCCATCACTAATAATAATAATCTTAAACAAATCATAATAGTAATAATAATAATAATAACAATAATGATAATAATAATAATAATAATAAAATTCATAATAATAATTATAGCAATAATAATAATAATAATAGTAAACAGGAGTTAGGATTTAGTCAGTATACGTAACCCCATTAAATTAGTCTTATTTAATATGAACTAATACAAAGCACATCACAAACCAGCTGAACTGGACGCTGGTCCACATTAAAGGGCTCATGCTGTGTTTTGTTTTGGTCCTTTTTATGACATTTATGTGATTTTTATTAACCAAAAACAATCACAATTTATTCTTTTACAGGATCATTTTCCAGTCTGTCTTTAACCCTTAGAACTACATTTAGTGTTAATGTGTTACTGTGCCTTTGAGACTGATCTATGTAAACGAGCTCTGTTGTAATTGGCTGGCTTCTGTAGTGCTTCATTCAAAAACAGCACAGACTGAAACGCCGCTTATGAATTCAGTGTGAGTATGCGGGGCTAAACTGCTGCAGGCTTATAAGCCAACAGATGTAAATGTGTTAAGGATTAAAACCGGCTGTTTGGTGCAGCGTATTTCATACTCACTACATTCCTACAGTCTAGTCTTTATTTATCCCTCCGTTATTCCCTCCATCTGAGTTTATAGTAACGTAGTGACTCCGCTGCTGCAGTCTCCGTTATATACATGCAGTGTATAACCATTTTGGTACATACACTCATCATCAACAGAACAGCTGCTCCCAGAAGGAGGTGTGGGATTGGGAATGCTGTTGGGAAGGAAGATAAAGGTTACCAGGATCAATAACTGATGATAAATTTAGACTGATATGATCAATATTTATTGAGCTACACATACAGAAGTCTGTCTCTCAGTATGGCGTCGGGCCGCCGTGTTTGCTAACCCAACACACCAGGCGTCTCGGCACGGAGCTGTAGAGGTTCCTAATGGTGTCCTGTGATAATCCATCCCATGCAGCTTGAATATCCTCACACAGTTCCTGCAGATGGTGCGGTAGGGGTGGAGGTGGAGTGACACCAGGCCTTCTGGACGTGGGACGCATCTTGGTGCTGACCACGGTACCTCCACACACGGATTCTTTGGTCGTCTCCACCAAGACCAAAGGGGGACTCGTCACTGAAGATGACCCGCTGCCGTTCTGAGTCACTCCATTGCAGTCTTTGGTGACGGTGACGTGGTGTTAAGGACAGTCGTGGTAACGGTCTGTGTGCATGTAGTCCTGCGTGGTGCAGCCGTCTGCCAATGGTGCTGCACTAACAGGATGACTCATGGAGGACATCACTGCTCGCTGGATGTCTGTAATCGTGGATGTTGGGTCAGTCAGGTACAGAGATAAGGCCCGTCCTACCTGTGGGTTGATTCCTTCTGGGTGCAGCTGTTCTGTTGATGATGAGTGTAAAAGCACATGAATGTCAGGACCGGACCTGATCAATAACATGCATTAAGGCGGTGTAGAAGAACTCTGTGCAGTAGATTAAGGAGGTGATCATGGCGGTTAATCTGGATCCTCTTCACATTAATCCAGATTTGGGTCTGGACTAGCAGAAGGTAACGAGCTGTGCTTGATTAGCCGGAGTCTCCTAATCAGATGAAAGACATGCTGAGCTGTATCTGGTGGACGTGTTCATGTGAAGGAAGCCCGTCTGCATGTCGGTGCCTGATTGAAGACGTTACTGCATCTCACTGTTCTGACCTTTCTGTGTTGTGACAGTGAAGCTCCCTCGGAATGGGAAACAGGACCGCGTGTGATTAACAGCCCCCGGATAGTAATTTCTCTTTACTCCTTTTCTGTCCCATTCATGTTCTAGCAGGGAACTAAATTGCAGAACCCTAAAGCAACCCAATCGGGTCTAACCTCAAAGTGCTGATTTATCTGCTCACCTCCTGAAATCTCTCCTCAGCGGATGGGTAAATACGGCGGTGTAGAGATGAATACAGGGTGTAAAGCTCAGGTCCTGGTAATTCTACACGCCTCTTGGAGCTTTCCATAAAGATTCGGTTCCACGCCATCTCACACGTCTGCCGGCCGGGCTTACCTTTTTGATGTCCTCTTTGTTTACAGTGCTACAGAGCGTGTGGAGGAGAGCGGGGCACAAACAGGAGAACCGTAACGGGTATACACATGGTTTTGACACCGGAGTTTTCTCCAGATTCTCCCTGGTTTTATACCATAAAGCACTTTTTCATCATACGCCACCAGTCAAACGTTTAGAGACGGCTCCTCATAGCAGGTTCTCCTCATAGCAGGTTCTCCTCATAGCAGGTTCTCCTTCTGTGTATCTTAAAGCTTTACTGTAGAATAAAGACACCAAACTATAAACTAGCCCTCATGGAATTATACAGTCCACCTTAAAACCCTCCAGAATGGAGCTTTACAGGAGGATGAGCCAGCTTTCTTAACCTGCAGTGGAGCTGATAGAACAAGGTTTATTACTAAGCAGGTTTGGAGCAATTCTATTGGTCGGTCCCTCATGAATATTCACTAAGCTGAAAGGAGAACTAGAGCTTTTACACTGTGCAGAAAAAGAGATCAAAGTTTTACACCACTAAATATATATTAGAGGTGGAGATATGGAGAAATATCATACTGTGGTACATCAAGAGGATATGTGGGGTATCAGGGTATGTACTGGTTCAGACTCTCATCAGTTGGAGCTGTTCAGTGTACGACTGCAGAGTCAGGGGGTCAGTAAGAACAGAGCTTCCTCTTCCTCAGTGAGCTGTGGTCGTAATCTCACAGCATATATTTGCTTGGCTGCCACTGATGGGTCTAACTCCTCTACAGGCAGTTTCCATACGCCGATATTAGGTTAACATTTTCCATATGAGACACGATTATGATAAATTAGCCTATAATTAATATTGCAGCTCGTGAAATTTGAATATTCCACTATATTGAATTGTGATTTTGCATTGATCGATATAAGATGGATTCGTCTTACAGACCCAGCCAGAGACGTTTGAAGGGGTGTGTTTTGACTGGTGGTGCTGATGTCTGTGATTAGTGATCTGTTCAGAGTTCACTCCTGTGTTATTATCTCTTCGGTATGTGTAATATAGCAGCATTTAGAAGCAGATAAACTCTCACAGCGAGGCTAACCAGGCTAAAGTTCAGCCAGAGCCAGTTTAAGTGGAGCCTGGTCACCATTCCTCCCTGTATACCAGACCTGTAGATGTGGGCGATGTGGGAGAAGTGCAGTATGGTGATACGTAAAGCTGTTTTAGATACACAACACGCAGCGTGATGTTCTGACACACCTGTAAACTGTGCTAGTAGTGCGTCATTAACAGTGAGCTCGTTTACATGCAGGTCAGTCATAAGAGGTCTGCAGTTTTCATATTATTGATCATGTTTACAGCGTAATCTGATTTCTGCGATTAGCTCCGAGAGGTCAAAGGCCGTAAACGCACCCTCCTCCGCTTCAGTTGGCCGTGTGTGGGTGTTATGAATCCAGTCCGTGCTCAGTTTATATGTGTGTAAGTAACACCTCTGCGTTTTTGAGCTAACAGGAAGTCGCGAAGTACACGTCATTAAACGAACACTTTCCAGAATGCTAATCGGGTTAAAAGGTTAGGATGTAGGTCATTGATTATCACTACATTATCACCCAACCGATCATTCCCACTGGGACTTGAAGTTTTGGAGGTCTGCTGGTCGTGTAGGAAGCGGAACCATTGTTCTGTTCCTTTGCAGACACCCCCTGATGGGGTAGACGCGTCACGTTGGCGGGTTTTATTTGCGTTCGCCTGAGCGGTGTAAATTCGGTGTAAGGTCGTTGCCAGATTTCAGGACATCTGATATAGAGAGCTGCACCGTGATGGACCGGTGGCCTGTCCTGGGTGTTTCCTGCCTCCTGCCCTGTGAGAGCTGGGATAGACTCCACCTGCGACCATCTGCCACCCAGAAACATAAGCAGCTCGGAAGATGAGTAAATGAAGGAATGATCTAGAACGCTGGATTTGAACTCCGTGGTGGGCGTATACCCTTACTCTGATTTCTTTCATTTTACTCCGTCTGCGCGAACAGAGGGATAGAGCCGGACAAGCCAGCAGCGTTCAACATAAGCTCCCACAAAACAGCCACAGACCACAGTGCTGAAACCACATAACTCCAGATGAATCTTCTGGGTTACGTTTATTTATATTTGCTGTTAGTTTTGCATTACATTTACACTCACGTCTTCTACTGGGGGTGTACTAGCCGGTCGCGCAGCACAAATCTCGTTACTGACTCATGTAGACACGGACGTTCCCATTGTCCGTTACCAACATGTAAACATGCCGAACAGATTACTGGCAAAATCTGGATTTCTGTAGTTATCAGATCATTAAAGCTGCTATTATTAAACTTTGATCATGATTATTATTACTCAGCATATTCCCTTTTGGTCTGCTCTGTTAAACATGCTCGGCATCCACTCTTATTACCCATCCCTACAAACCCAGACTGAAACACTAGAGGCCGTCCATGAGCAAGTCCACAGAACCGTACTGCATTAATGGTGCTGATTTATCAGGACTGTTCAGACGTTTAAACTGGTTTAGCTTGTTTGGTTGTGCCCCGGTCTTTGCTACACACGCTTAAACCACTGGAGCTCAGTGCAAACATACCCAAAGAGCCCCTCATTTAGGGTTCTAGGTCAGATAGGTGCTTAAAGGGACATCAAAGAGTGTAAATGCGGAACCTCGGGTTGAGTGTCTCCTCTCTCTCTCTCTCTCTCTTTTCTTGCTTCTACTCTTATTTGTCACAGTCATGCCCTCTCACTCGTTTATTTCACTCCTGGTGATGTTTCTCATTGCTCTCTGTCTCCCTCTCCCCCCTGCCACTTCACTGCCCGGCCCCCTCATTAATGCATTGGCTGATTTTGTTGCGGGGGGGGGTTGGTCAGCTGCTGGCCGGGATGATAGCAGAGCCTGCTTTTCTCTCTGAATATACTATCTTTGCTCTGGACCATTCAAAACGACCCAAAGCGGCCCAGGTGCCCAGTGCGGTGAGTCCATCCTCACACATCGCCTCCTCTTCCTGACCCCCCTACCCGCCACCCCCCTTCTCCTCACCCAGACCTGCTGCTGCCTCTACCTCCTTCACCCTCTTTAAGCAATGCCTTTGGGGGTGGGGCTAGAGGATGCGTGCGTAGTTCATAACCTCTGCTTGCCACCTCATGCTCCTCTCCAGTTCCCTCGCTGTGACTCAAAGGCATTTCACCCGTAACGTCTGCATCTAATCTAGGGGTGCTCAGCTCTGGTGCTGCGGGGCTGGAGTGCAGCGTAGTCTGGTGCTTTTCGGTTCCTCAGATCTCAGTTCCAAAAACAGAAAAGGCTGGGACAGTAGGTGGAATGCAAATGGAAACAGAAAGCAGTGATTTGTACCTTCTGGTTGATTTCTGGATTCACTGGATTTCTGGATTCACTGGATTTCTGGATTTATCAGATTCTGGATATTTTGGACTGAGGATTTTCTTGGCAAACATACACTCATTCTAAATTTGATGCTGCAACATGTTCCAGTAAAGTTGGGACAGGATTATGTTCACTATGTTACATCATCTTTTCTTTAACAGGACTTCATAATAGGGATATAATTGGGAATAAGAATAATGGGAATGTGTTGCCAGATTTTAAGACCTCTGATATAGAGACCTGCACTTTGATGAACTGGTGGCCTGTCCAGGGTGTTTCTGGCCTTCTGCCCAATGAGAGCTGGGATAGGCTCTAGCACCGCCTGCGACCCAGAAGGATAAGCAGCTCAGAAGATGAGCAAATGAAGGAATGATCTAGAAAGCTGGATTTTAGGTGGGGTGCGTATACCCTTACTCTGATTTCTTTCGTTTTACTCCGTCTGCGCAAACAGAGGGATAGAGCCGGACAAACCAGCAGCGTTCAACATAAGCACCTGCAGAACAGCAACAGACCACAGTGCTGAAACCACATAACTCCAGATTAGAAGTTCCAATTACAATAGGATATTGATCCTGATATTGACAAAATTACCCGGATCGGGTGTCGGATAATTAGGCCAGTCCATGGGACCGATCCATTCAGTTTAATTTGTTTGCAGCCCATAATACGTCAGCGTCATATCAACCATCAGGAATGAAACTTGGTGGGTATGTGACGTAAGCAAGGACGGGTCTTATCTCTGTACCTGACTGACCCAACAGCCACGACTACAGACATCCAGCGAGCAGTGATGTCCTCCATGAGTCATCCTGTTAGTGCAGCACCATTGGCAGACGGCTGCACCACGCAGGACTACATGCACACAGACCGTTACCACGACTGTCCTTAACACCACGTCACCGTCACCAAAGACTGCAATGGTGTCGTGCCAGACTGTCATGGAGTGACTCAGAACGGCAGCGGGTCATCTTCAGTGACGAGTCCCGCTTTAGTCTTGGTGGAGACGACCAACGAATCCGTGTGTGGAGGCACCGTGGTCAGCACCAAGATGAACGGTTTGTTGTCACACGTCACACGTCCAGAAGGCCTGGAGTTAAACTTCTCCTGTCCCAGCTTTTCCCACATGTGCAGGCGTACGTTAGTAAACTGAGATGGTGCAGCGTTAAGGATCATGTGTTTGTGCTGTTGGAATACAGATCACTGCTTTCCGTGTTCCTCTGTCTCCTCGTTTTTGGAACTGAGTGTTTGGTCCTGAGTTTCCATGCTCTAACGCTGCTAATGCGGTTCCACTAAACCAGGTAATTAACCAATGTGTGTTCAATCAGGGAAAGCGCTGACCTGTGCTGGACTGTGGCTTTCCAGGGCTGGAGCTGGGCATTCCTGATCTTCTGTTTTGCTTTTGTGCTCTCGGCGGTTTGTCCCCTGATTGTCTTCTGTGAATGGTTCCCTGTTGACATCTCAAGGAATGGATGGTCTCCCTCTATACGTAGACAGTTCCCTGGATTGGTGTCTGAATTCCTCTTGGCCTTGCTAGTCTACTCGTGTCAGTAGACCCAGATCTTCCTCAGTTTGGACTCTGTGTGTATGTGTGTTTGCTGTTCCCCCTTAAGAAGCTGTGTAGTGTTTTTACACAGGCTGTTTAGGCAGATCCTGAGCCTAACGTAGGAGTCTTTGACATTTTGCTTGAACAGGGACCATGAGAATCTTGACCATGGCGCTCCTGCTGGTGACCAGTAATTCAGTGTCATTATGCCTCCTCTAGCTGTATTCAATCAACCGGGGCAGGTTTGGTGTCTAAATTGTGCTTCTGTGGTTTAGTGTTGGAGGTACAGAGCAAAACAAAAGAACACTGGAAGTCAGAAGTCACCCAAATCTGTTCTGTAGATTCATCACCACAGCGTCTCAGGCTGCACCCAGGTCTTCATTAAGAGGGGGCAAATCTGTAGGTTATTTGACTCACTCTGAGCTATGAGCATGAAGAAAACCTCATATACACACATTTGAATTTATATATCGTCGCTGTCCAAAGAAAAACATGTATCTCCAAAATGGCAGCTTTACAGGTGACGGCAAAAACCTAATTTCATTCTAAAGTAAGTGGAATTTTGGGCCATTTCTGTTGTTCCATTCATCATGAAATTTTCACACAATGTGAATGTCAGCTCATGTGATCATGCATAAAAGTAAAAATCAACAAACATGGAGATCCATGTTTTTCTTTGGACAGCAACGATATGGATGCTGGTGTAACTCTTCTGTACTGGCAAAGGGTATAGCACGTTGCACTATTTTGCTAGGTTCGGAAAAGTGGGATAAGAAGATTGAGAAATACAGCGATTTGTTTTATTTTCCTTTAAAAAAACATTCATTTAAAAACTGTATGTACTGTTAAATCACCAGATTCAGGAAAATCACAGTGCATACATCAAAAAGAAAGAAATTAATAATAATAAGGGAAATAAATTGTTTAAAAATGAGCTATTTGGTTTTCTTTTCTCCTGTTTTCCAGAATAATTCAGAAACTTTGAGCTAGGAAATCTCAGCGGTTTGGGAACGTGTCCTGTAGACTGGGGAAAGAAAAAACAGCGGTTATGAGCTTCTCCTCCATTGTCCAGCGCCTTGCTTTAGTTGACAGCCAGCTAAACTCCTCTCCAACAACCACACTGATCCCAGTTTACCTCTGTTTACCGAAGGCACCTGGCGTAGAGTGAAACGGAAACTATGCTCCAGATCCAGGAATAGCTGAATAAGCAGTGCTGACATGGCAAGTTAAATCAATCAAAGTACGAGCCCTGTGCATGTTGACAAACAGAATGGCATTAATAGCAAAGAATTACAAATTAGCCCGAGTGATTAGCCTTTAGTAACTCAGTCTGCTAAGCCCACCTTTAAATATGGGCAGACTTCACAAGCGCTTGTCAGTACAGCATAATAAACAGATGGAAAGTCTTTGTACACACCGACGGTGCCCTCTGAGCCAAACTGAAGATGCTGTTTAAGGGTAAAACTGAGGGATGATGGCCATGCTGTCCTAAGCTGTACCATAAACCAGACTCACGCTGATGACATCATCAACCAAGGACAAATTACATTTCTCAAAAGGTATACCAGAGCATTGCCAGTAGGTGGCGCTGATCAGCAAGCACAGAGCACCATAGACACCTAATGTCTATTAGGACAGTACATCCATGTTCACCACCACACTGCTGAGAACCGGAACCAAACACTGGTAGGAACTAAAACTTCAGAGAGCAGAACCTGGGGACCTCGGGCCCCCGTGTCTACTGTGGGGCACACTCACGTGGGACAACACCCAAATCACTGTAGATACATGTAGTAGTTACACAATAGTGATGTGATGTAGGTCAGTGTGTTTGTTTGCCCATTTCCTCCAGGAAGCCCAGTATTATGTGTAGCTCTGCTTCATTCCAGAACCCGGAACCACACGTTCTACAGACTGTCCTCCAAGATATAAACGACTTTTTAAAATAATAAATTTTTAGTTTTTATTGTATTTGTGCTCATTTGAGTAGATTTGGGGGACTATTGACAGCATAATTAGCCTGGTAGCTTCAGCGCTAAACTAAAGAAGCAGAATTAAGACCGTGAACATGTCATGGCTGATTGGCTACATCCGGGGCAAATAGGAAGTGATGTAATAGAGTTTGTATCCGTATCGTATCTTTAAGATGTCTCTCTTAACGTAGCTGTTTCCATGGTTGTGTCCGTAATTGACTGTTTGTAAACGTTTGAAACTGCATGGCACTTCTGGCACTTTTGCTGCTTCCACTGCTCCTGACGTAGCTGCATATGGACAGGCCTGTCTTCATATATATACCTTTGCACTGGCTCACATTCAATAATTAGCTTGGTTGAATTTGGAGGAGTCAGGGACAAAATCTGTCTGTAGTTGCCCATTAAGTTTTCCATATGTTGGTTAGGCTAAGCCACTTTTCCACCATTCTTCCTCGGATATGGAGAAGTAGCGGACCGATGTCTCCAGGCTAATGGTTCACTAACGAATCGATGAAGGCTGATAACTGAATAATGTCCACTCAGGCAGCTATTTTTGCTGTTTCCCTTCATCGGTTATTATTGAATTTCTCTTAAACGCTACTTTTAGACGCTGGTGGTCTTAGAATAGAGCGCAGGATGTGTTTCCGGTAGCCTGACATCACAAATCATTATGCCCTCCAGGTAGCAGTACTACAGTAGGCCTGTTCTCTGTGTACTGTATTACCCTGTTCTTCAATGGTCAGGACCCCCACAGGACCACCACAGAGCAGGTATGATGTGGGTGGTGGATCGTTCTCAGCACTGCAGTGATGCTGACGTGGTGGTGGTGTGTTAGTGTGTGTGGTGCTGGTGTGAGTGGATCAGACACAGCAGTGCTGCTGGAGTGTTTAAAAGCACAACACACACTAACACACCACCACCACGTCAGTGTCACTGCAGTGCTGAGAATGATCCACCACCCACATCATACCTGCTCTGTGGTGGTCCTGTGGGGGTCCTGACCATTGAAGAACAGGGTAATACAGTACACAGAGAAACAGATGGACTACAGTCTGGACCTGTACAACTACAGAGTGTCCTGTATGGTCAGTGGAGCTGATACAGTGGACGGTGGGTGCAGGTACAGGGAGGTGGACCTAATTTTAGGGCTGATTGGTGTATGTAGTACTCAAGTCTGGTCTTGGTCCATAAACTAGTTATGACTATTTGTGCAACTATTCTTTTAATGGTAGTGTATATTCAGTTGTTGGGAATTCTGTGTGATTTTCGGATAAATGTGTTTTACCTTGATGGAAGTTGTGACCGGACGTTCTTCTCACTTCTTGACAGTACTGTATGTGTGTATAAGCTGGATTTTGAGTGGGATTCTGTCATCATGGCCATATTCCTTTTACATAGCAGACGTTTCAACAGCTGTGATAGTCTCTTTGTTTTCTTTATTAGTGTTCCGGATGTTAGCTTGCTTGCTGCTTGTCCTAATTGTTGTTCCTTATTGTGGAATATTCAGAACGACCTACACGGTTTATAAATTGGAATGTGGTGAGAGACTGATTTCCTCTACACCCTGGTCGCAACTACATTACATAACTTTACATGACTCTCACACTTCCATGTGACGTTTACCATGGAGTGGATAACGGCGTGTTTCCTAATCCTAACCTCGGCTCTGGAATGATAAGAGTTCTGGCTCAGTCACCGACGCCTGTAATTGGTCTAGGACTGTTTTGGACCTGTTGTAGTGTTGTTTGTAACCCCGCTCTCTTCCGTGCAGTAGCGAATGCTCTCTGTTTAACCCAGTGTTCCTCTCCAAACTGCATGTGGGGGTAACCGGAGGCCCTTGCATTGCTCATAGCAATACTAATATTGCCCCTAGAGTAATCAGGGTGCAGCCAGCTGGACTAGCAGGATACTAACAGGGCCCAGTATTGAACCTTGAGGCACCTTTTTACTGGATTGTCTGTTTCTGATCCTGTTTCGTCATCTGGTCCTGTGCAGAACGTCCTGAAGGCTGCAGGGAGCTCTCCAAGAGGCAGCGTGAATGGAGATGGAGTGGCCTCCCCTTTGGCAAGTACCATGTTTCTGGCACTTCATGCATCCTTTATAATAACCGTAATAACTTGTGTACACAGTGTTCACTGTTTAGGTCATGTTTAACAGTAATGAT
>CM067474.1:67045866-67056769 GCA_034552555.1 Semaprochilodus insignis
CTCTCCCCCCTCTACTCCTCCCCTGTTAGGTACCTCTCTCCTCTCTCTCCCCCCTCTCCCCCCTCTACTCCTCCCCTGTTAGGTACCTCTCTCCTCTCTCTCCCCCCTCTCCCCCCTCTACTCCTCCCCTGTTAGGTACCTCTCTCCTCTCTCTCCCCCCTCTCCCCCCTCTACTCCTCCCCTGTTAGGTACCTCTCTCCTCTCTCTCCCCCCTCTCCCCCCTCTACTCCTCCCCTGTTAGGTACCTCTCTCCTCTCTCTCCCCCCTCTCCCCCCTCTACTCCTCCCCTGTTAGGTACCTCTCTCCTCTCTCTCCCCCCTCTCCCCCCTCTACTCCTCCCCTGTTAGGTACCTCTCTCCTCTCTCTCCCCCCTCTCCCCCCTCTACTCCTCCCCTGTTAGGTACCTCTCTCCTCTCTCTCCCCCCTCTCCCCCCTCTACTCCTCCCCTGTTAGGTACCTCTCTCCTCTCTCTCCCCCCTCTCCCCCCTCTACTCCTCCCCTGTTAGGTACCTCTCTCCTCTCTCTCCCCCCTCTCCCCCCTCTACTCCTCCCCTGTTAGGTACCAGCCCTCTGTCTAACGCGTGTCTCTTTCCATCCAGAGGGAGGAGACTCAGTCTCTTGCTCAGAAGCTGCAGCAGCGCGTGTCCTCAGTGGAGTCTCTGTTCCGGGGTTCGGGCCGCGCCGAGGGCCTCTTCCGCTCCGGCTCCAGGGAAAGTCTGGTCCGCAGCCCGTCCCGGGACTCCCTCACCCCGCAGGGCGACAGTGAGGTCACCCCCGCCTATGACCCCCCTTCTGACATCGAGAGCGAGGCGGAAGATTCTCCTGGAAATGCCGAGGCTCTTTCTAAAGAGCAGCTCCTGCATCGCCTGCACCGGGTGGAGAAGAGCCTGGCCAACTACAGAGGCAAATATTCCGAGGTACTCACGGGAGAACAGGGATTAGTGTTAGTGCATCAATAAGCTTTCTCCTTACGGCTTCAGAAACAGTCTCAAGTGGGAACATTTAACCTAATGACACAGAGCTCATTGATAACACACTGATTTTTATAATCTGGTTTATAAATCAGATTCGATCCAGATTTGGAGGTGTTTGAAAAGCAATTCCATTTTTTGAGGTCTTGATGCTCAGACTGCATTCAAAACAAGCAAAACAAACAACGACCATGTCAAATCCAGAGTAAAGGAAGTGCATGGACTCGAGAAGAGCACCAGAGGTTCCTGCCTATGCCAGAGAGTGATGGTTTGGAGGGCGAGATGATGCTCCATTTTTGACGCAGCCAAATTTGAAATCTGTTGGTGATGTGTGGAGCAGTTTAAATCAGAGTTGCTATACAAATCAGAAAAATCACAATTAGAAATTTCCCCCAAATCAACCAGCCGTAATCAGAGTCCAAAATCAGAGAAGTGGGGAAAGTTGGGATGCCAGTTTGCCAACAAATATATGATGAGATCGATTGAATTGCTTAAAAACAGCGTCTCTCAAAGAGGGATCTGGATATTTCTCCCTCTACAATGCAGAACAAAGTTCCAGTACATATGGGGCACACGCCTAATCTGAATTGCTGAGCTCTCCGTCCCCTCAGACAGCACCGCATCAAGAACTCTCATTCATCTATAAGCCATAGAACCACATGGGCTCAGGATTGAACCTTCGTCATGCACTACACAGTTACATCCACAAACACCAGTTCAAACTTCCCTGCACTGAGCAGAGGCCTTAACCGCGTCCATAATCTACTTCTCTGAGGCATCTGGGATGGACCGTCACACAGTGGAACCACAAAACAGTGTTGTGGTCACGTGGGTCAGTATTTGAGGAGTGTGCTCTGGACAGAATCCAGGGTCTGTCAAGGTATGGGGTGAGTGTGTCACTGCGCTCCGGTCATTTGCACTACGATGAAGCGTTAATGCAGAAGAGTACCCTGAGACATGAGACGTCTTTTCCAGAGACATCCTGCATGTTTCAACGGGACGGTGTAAAACCACATACTGCCCACACTGGAGAGGCGTGTCTACGGTGGAAGAGGGTATGTGTGCTGGACTGCCCTGCCTGCCCAATCCGGACCTTCATGACCCATTTTAAACAAAGACCTGTACTGCTTGACACTGCTTGTACAAAAACTACTTGACTTGACTTGCTGCACACCTTAAAACCTGTTACAGGAAGAAATCAACCATTCACCGAAATCCACCACCGCTCAGGGTCTTCAGGAACTGTAAAGATGTTAGGAATGAAAGGAACAGCAGCATTAGGAAGTGTCAGGAGCTTCACTGGCACGACTGGCTCTGATTTATGTGTTTGCCACAACCTGAATCATTTACTTGAAGGAAACATACAATTCTTGGGGTAAAACACCAGCTAGTCTTTAATTTAGTACACCCAGGGGAAGAAAGCTACCCTGAGTTATACCTAATTTAAGTATACTTGGTATACTCCCTACTACTGACATGGGGCTAGTTTCGATATACTGTGTACTTAGTATGCTAAATATACATACATCATTAATACTATTAAACATATACTTAGACAGAACCAACTGTACTTAACAGTAGTATTCTGAGACACTATTAAGAGTCACTTATAAGTAGAGATACTTAAGTAGATATTAAAGTACATTTCTAGTCTATTAAATATACCTAATGTTTACCTGGGAGTGTGAATTAGTATACCTCTATATGTACCCTGAAGTACTACAGAGGTATGGTGTACTGTAGCTGTTACACCTGTCATATGTATTCCAGTTGTATTTAGCACACACAACAATAACGTGCTTGAACTGTACTTTAAAATATACTGAGTTTTTATCTGAGCAGATTAAAATAAATGAGAGTTTTCAGGTTTAATTTGACGTACGGTTCTAGTTTGTTCTGGTTTTGGGGTTGTGTGTGTATTGGTGATCCTCAGCTGATGTTCTAGTGTGGAAATGCAGGTTTAAAGACGTGTTGACTGAAACTGATGTGGGTTTTGTGTTGTCTCTTCACCAGCTGGTCACAGCCTACAGGACGGTGCAGAGAGATAAAGAGAAAACGCAGGTAATTTTCATAAGCAGACACTGAGCCAAATCTGAGCTGAGCCGCTGTGCTGTCCGTGCGCACTAGCTGCCTCTCTGTGTTCCTGCTCCAGCACTACATCTGCTAAAGGCGATAAGGTGGGATTTGCAGTGAGGTTTGACTGTTGGACTGATGTTTGGGGAGAGAGTTCTCTGAGGCAGAAATGAACATGGTCTGTTTTACCTGTAGGAGGAAGTCCTGTAATGCCATCTCTATAAAGTGTAACCCACAGAACCACTGTAATGGTCCTCTCACAGCAGAGTCGATCACTGTAATGGTCCTCTCACAGCAGAGTCGATCACTGTAATGGTCCTCTCACAGCAGAGTCGATCACTGTAAGGGTCCTCTCACAGCAGAGTCGATCACTGTAATGGTCCTGTTACTGGGGTTCCAAAGAAAACAATCCGACTCCACTAGGGCCTATATTTGGGACGTCAGGTGTGGTCTAGACAGCACTAGTTGTCTAATACTGTACTATGTTTGGACATGTTCTTAAGATGATCTACATCTTCTTTTGCAGGTCATTCTCAGTCAGAGTCAGGACAAGGCACTGCGGAGGATAGGAGAGCTCAGAGAGGTGCAGCCATTGTTTTCTCCATACATCCCTGATCCAGATTAAGATTAATCCCAGACTAAATAGGCTTTTCAGTAGTAAATTACCTCTATGGTTCAGTCGTAGTCTGGGTTTAATCTGTGCCCAGTCCTGTGTATGTATCAGCAGACTGAATTTCCAAAATTAGGGCTGGGCCATATGGCCAACACAGTATACCACCACACACACAGACATATTGAGCATACACAGTGTGCGGTGTAATGATCAGTGCCTCTGCTCTGAGTTTCACATACTGGACTATACTAAATCCACTGAACTGTAAATAGACACGCAGTTAGTTCAGTGTTCTGGAGGTACTGGTGATGGTCCAGGACGTGCTCAGAAAAGCATATTGTTACACAATTCATCACAGTGATGATCAAATATTGAAATATTGCCCGGCTCTATTCCCACTCATGCTCATCTCTTTGTCCTTCAGGAGCTGCAGATGGACCAGCAAGCCAAGAAGCACCTGCAGGAGGAATTCGATGCTGCTCTGGAAGAGAAAGACCAGATGATCACGGTGTTGCAGACCCAGGTACGTGTTGGTCCGTGCGCTTGTGAGAATGTGTAACGGGGTTTATTGTTGTTTGTGACTCTGGTGGTTTTTGTCGTAGGTGGCTCTTATGAAGAAACGGCTGCAGGGTGTTCCTGGGGCTTTGGTCTCGACTGAGGGAGAGGTCCAGGCTAATGAGGCTACGGAGATGACCTCTGACCCACAGAGCCCTGCTCAAGGGGACGGCGCTGAACTAAACGAAGGTACATGCTCACTGTACACTAACCCAGTGGATCCCGACCCTGGTCCTGGGCTGTCGCTTGCACTGTGGACAGTGTGTGTGTGTGTGTGTGTGTGTGTGTGTGTGTGTGTGTGTGTGTGTGTGTGTGTGTTATATCACGATTTACTCCAGGACAGTGTCACAGTATGTATCAGGGTATTTAGTTGTCCACATATGAATCGCGCAGCTTAAACTTGTTGGGGATCTGCTCTGGGGGAGTACCTGCAGTTTGATGTCTGTAAGTTAAAGGAGACTGTATGGTTTGGTGGGACCAAAAATGACTGGCACTGTATGGGAGGAACGAGGGATGAGCAAACGACACCTAGAGGAGTGCGAGGCTGTGGATTAGCGTTTGTGGACCTGCCCTTAGTGAGTTGTGAAGTGTGGTTGCTGTCGGGCAAAGGAAACAGTCAGGTTTGGGTTGGTCCAGGGGACAGGTACTCTGTCGGAGGAAAGAGGGATGCGAAAAGAAAGACAAACAGACGAGTGCAGGTCGAGCCAACTCTGAATTCCTACCCTGAGGTAGTGTATCCGAAATGGTGTCTCTCAGCTGAGCAGAAGTAGAGTAGATAGGGATGTATGGATGTATGGAAAGATAGATAGGAAATTTAGGAAGAGCTGCTGGAAAGGCTGCCACCCACAGCGGCGCCGGAAGGCGTGCACTTTCCCGTCCTATTTGTTCTGTATGGGAAAACATTCCTGAAGAGTCCGCTCATCCATTACAAACTGTTCTGCACTAAACGGCTAATTAAGATCACTTTAGCGTGAAACATGCAGTCAGTGTTCTTTGCATGCCTACAGTGGTTCTGTGCATTGTGAGACGGTTCTTCAGGTTGATGGAGAATGTTCTACCACCAAAACAGGTTCTTCTCTTGAAACGTATAGCAGGACACAGTGTGGTATCACGGAACCCGGCAGGCTGCGTATGCAGCGTAGTCTCCGTATGCAGACCACACAGAGAGTGAAACAGTGTTTACGTACGTCACATGGGTTCTCGAACATCACTAGCACAGAGGAACGGTGCTCGGTGTCAGTGGGCCGGTGCTGTGGTTGAGCCTGAGGCCTGATGTGTTTGGTGCGTTTGTGTGCAGCAGGGGGCAGCGGCGAGCCAGGCGCCACCGTGGATGTGGAAGTACTGCAGAAGCGGGTGCGGAGGCAGGAGACGCTGCTGCAGCGCTGCAAAGAGCTGATCCGCACCAACAAGGAGCGCAGCGCTCAGCTCAGCAGCGAGAACGAGGCACTTCAGCAGCAGCTGCAGGAGAGACTTCAGGAGCTGGAGAAGATGAAGGTACACATCTGTTCACCGACAAACAGAGCTGAGATCGTTATTAATGTGTTATTAATGTTATTATTATTATTATTATTATTATTATTATTAATAGAAGAGAACAGTACATTAATACAAAGGTTCTGTTTGTTTACTGAGTTCTGGTAATAATACATGACGTATGATCTGTGCAGAAGTTGGTAAATAAACAGAGACTGTCCATTAACATGTCTAGAAGTGAGTCTGTGTATTAATACATGTACGCTAAGACTAGGAATGTTCGGAAACCAAAATTAATTGGCTGAAAATGCCGAAAAAATCTGCTTTTGGTGTTCGCCCGAATAAGTGAACAGGCCGAGTGATTTATACCAAACAGTGACGTTTATAATGACGCTGTTAAAATTCTCCAGTTCCCGGATGTAGACGGAACCAGAGCAGAACTCTTACTTCGGGACTAGAACCCACGCTGTAGGGTCATACCCACTGCGAGTCACACTGGATCACACACCACATGACACTTCCCAGCTCTTATTCAGTTTCAAGCATTCGAGCCAAATGGACCTCCAGACAGAGTTAAGACCAGAACCGAGCCACTACAGCGAGACAGACGGCCAGCATCTTCTCATCCTCCTTATAGAAACACAAACCTCAAATGTACAACACCACGATAAACAACCGTGACCAGTGTGGAGGGAGGCGCAGGCGTGTCGGCCGGGATGGTTTAACCCTGATATGTTTAAGTTAAATATTTGAGTTAAAATGTTCAGTGTTAAATAAATATGTTTAATCTGCAGTTTAGTGATAGTTTTTTCTTTGAAGTCCAAGACAAAAATACACGTAGCCTATTTAATTTATGTAATAGTGAAAAAAGTGGCAAAATGAATGGAAGTCCATGAAAAGCCGTGTTCGGTATTCGACCTTCAGGTAAATGTTTCGTTGTATTCGGTTTTGGTTCGGCCAGATATTTTAATTTTGGTGCATCCCTACTAAAAACATCATCACAGTATGTACAGGGAATTCCATCAGGGAGGTTCAGACGCCTGCATACGGCTTTGTATGTGGAAGTACACATGATTTTGTGAGTAATTAAATTGAAAAGTGAAATCTAGTTTAGATGGAATACGGTACATATGGTATAAGGTCTATAGAATTACTAATATTAATATCAGCCCTGTATGTGGTCCTAGTGTTAGAAACTGAACTCATATCTGTTCTTCATATCCAGCGCTTTAGTGTTCCACGTGTTCTCCAGTGGGGGTTTAATTACAGTCGTAGTATGATTGTAGGGATTCTCCCGAGACAAGCTAGCAGGTTAACCGCTGCTTCCTCTCGGAGTCCCGTGTCGGTCACTGAGGCATCGCCGGTCTGTAATTGAGGTTTGAGGGACGACTCCTCCGGTCTTACAGGCCAAACTGAGCTCGCTGTTGGATCTACAGTTCACTGAGATGTCTGACCAAGTGGGGTCCAGCTCGAGTCCAGCTCGAGTCCAGTATCATCACGACCGCGTTACTCTTCTCTCTAGTCAGTGTATTATTTCATTGTGCTATTGTTTCGCTGTCCGGGCGGAGAACGGGTTCCCCTGTCGTGTCTTGGTTCCGTTAGAGGTTTCTACCGCTTGGTCTGAGGAAGCCGTCGCCCTCAGTTTGCTCATTTGGGGCTCAGATCCTGATTCATGCAAAGCTTCTTCAGGACAGCGGTGGTGACGAACACTATACGACTATACGAATAAAATAAAATGTTTGTTCCAAAAATCTAGATGTTATTATACGAGGATTAGTTGTTAATTAAATATCAGTGTGAAATATTAGTATTATTAAGTCTGTTAGCATTTGTTTGGATTCCTGGACCCATTCTGAATATTTATTTTTTCATATTTTGATCCTATTTTATTTTATTTTAGTTCAGTTTATTTTAGTTCAGTTTAGTTTATTTCACTTTATTTTATTTTTATTTTATTTTAGTTTTAGTTTAGTTTTAGGTTGTTTTATTTTTTGGTTTATTTATTTATTTATTTATTTATTTAAACTGTACCTATTTGCCACCCCCTCCTTTTTTTAAATGTCATTATGGAATTCCACATGGAATGATACCCCGCCCCCCTGCCCCAAGAGCCCAAACTTCCTTTTCCCCAAAACTATATCCACCTACAAATGCCTTCTAAAACCTGACCCGTGAAGAATCAAACATTAGGGAAAATATAGAGAAAAACAATATAAAATAAATAATGATGACAAAAACAACGAGTCAACGGACAGACGGAGAAATGGGACTGTGTGCCGGAACGACACTCAGACATGCCTGTTCTCAGTCAGCGTCCTGGACATCAGGCAGTCCTGTATAAGCCAACATTCGCTGTAGCTCTGATTTCTTCAGTAGTGCTGAAATATATACAGCCCGAATGAAATGATAGATGACCCGCATCTTTTCCCACTCTTGATTTTCCAGGATCTCCACACTACGGAGAAGACCAAGCTGATCACACAGCTGCGCGATGCCAAGAACCTCATAGAGCAGCTGGAGCAGGACAAGGTGAGAGAGACACGCTGGTGATTTCAGCTGGAGAGAGGCCCCGCTCGGCCCCTCCTGTGGGTTCAGCTGCGTGTGCGTCTGCTCTGCAGCTGTGATCGAGCCAGCAGAGATTCCACAGCAGGGAATAAAGGAGTTAGAAGAGCCGGGCTGGATCCTCCTAATCAGGAGAATAGTTACGCTAGCAGCAGCACTTCTGTTTGGTGATCAAATACTAGTTTATTAGTTTATTAGTTTATTAGTTGTGTAATACTCAGCAGTTCATTACTCCTGTTCGCTTTCAGCCAGTGGCAACCTACACACACACACACGTACAAGATCACATATGGGCGTGTCCATCAAATTTGACATGCAGAGATGAGCTGTTAGTATGATAGTAGTGTGATTATGTACTTCAGAGGTGATAATAAGTCAGTGGAATTCAGCGGCTAGGCTCCCAACCCCCATCCAGAAGCAGCCACGCAAGCCCAAGCCATGACACTACCTCCACCATGCTCCACCGAAGCACTCGCATGCTTTACATCACCAGCAGATCCTTAGGGGAGGGTAATTTTGGTCTCATCATCCATAAAACTGTGTTCTGGAATGTACCAATTCCAGTCTGACCTTCCGATTCTCAGTGCTCGTGAGTGGTCCCCGTCTTGTGAGCTGTCCTCTGTTTTCCTGCTGTGTCTGTAAGGTCTGTTGTCTTTGGGCTCTTCCTCACACCGCTCACAGTGTTCCACTCGTCAGCTGCAGTGTTCCGTGGCTGTTAAGTTCCGTGTCCGGGTTTTATGAGGGATGCAGGTAGTATGGATGCAGGACTTCCAGATTTCAGGACTGTAACTGCTTAATAATAAGAAGAAGAAGAAGTCACACGGCATGGCTGCTCCTTACTGGTTGCTGTTGGATTTGTGACTGTAGTTAAGGTGGTATTGCGGGTCTCCTTTCCTCTCTTCGCTGCACGAAGTCTTAATAACGGAGTGAAATGTGCAGACTGCAGGAATAAAGTTGTTCCGGGATCCTGTTAAAGATGTGGGAGCTGGAGTTCCTGTCCTCCAGCTTGTTTTGCAGATTTTCCGTTCCACCTTAAATGGTGCCACAGTTACATTCTGGTGCCTGTACAAGCTGCAGCATTTAAAGTGGAACAGAACATTGGATTAGGAAGCTGGTGAATAGGAAGAACTTCAGCCTGGTTTAACGATGAACGTCAACCATGTACCGCTGACAGTTGGGCTCCTTGAGACGGGAACGAAAAGTGCCAATATCTCCTTCCCAGCCTGGAACGCTGGATTTCTCCACATAGTCCACCATGTTGGTTCTGTAGCTCCATTGTGGTTGTATGTAAATGTTGGGGGTGTAAATATTAATGAGTCTGTTCTGTAACAGTTTAGGATTTTGGAATTGGCCTGTCTTCTCGTCCTCTTTTGGAAATTCAGGGTTTGTATTTGAAGGAGGAACAGCAGTGTTTGAGGGTCACGGTATGTGGGTTCTGTGTACTGAACTCTCCTTATTAACACCATCACAGTGTACATACAGCTTCCTATTGTATGGAACCTTTAATAGAAATTCCCGCTCTGTTTAGGGAAGCTCCAGTGTACCTGCGGGACGTCGGCAGAGCCGGCTGCCTCTGAAATGCGAAGAGTTTTCTTTTAGCTACTGAGCGGCAGACAGGGTTCCTCTGTTGTTCTTAGCCTTCAACCTCTTCCCTGCAGGACGGAGACGATAGCCGCGAGGGCACCGTATGGAATGTGAAAGTGCAGAGAAACATGTCAGGAACTATTAGAACACCAAGCTGTGATCTTTCCCTGACTCCAGAGAGAACAGGAGCAACAGGAAGCAGTGCGGAGTGGTGTCAAACACATTTTCAGCATTAAGGAGCGGCACTTTGTGCAGTCAGTAGTACAGACTTTCCGTCCTTGTATGGAGATCAGGGCCAGGATTCACAGAAGGGAGGTCTTCTTAAGTGTGCATTGTCGGAATTAAGATCGGAATTGTGCAGGGTGTGGTCTTTTCTGTGGTAAGTTAGGAATATAAAAGCTGCACAATAAAAATGTCAGACAGGACGAAGAAATATATGGTTTGTAAAGCAGTACATTCCAGATCTTTACAAGCTCCTTTATCCTTGTCCTGCTGAGTGTTCATAGTTCCTGACTGCTGGATCCTGTTTTCCTAATAACCGGTCCATCATTTCCACATCATCTTCATCAGGAGTAAACTTGGTGATCCTTCAGGCTGCCAAAACTTCAGGCTTCTTCATACTGAGCTCCCGTCACTTCACTCTGTTATTGTACCTTCGCTAGAAGGACCTTCAGGTCTTCCAGGTTGTCTGCTGTGATTGTTGTGCCAAGGTCTGTATCACTGACGTTTCATCCGCCAAACCGGAATACTTGATCATCTTCCTCCAGTCCTGCTTCTCTCATTATAAACTCACCGGTCAAAAACGAGTCCCCTTAAGGGTCTTAAGGTGGTAGTACCTTCAGGCTCCTGCAGATGGCGCTGCACGAGGATGATGGAGCTATAAATCCCTGCGGGGTGTGAGTGACGGGATCCATAGATTGGGAAGAGGTGGTACAGTGCAGGGAATGTCTCGTTCCATGTGTGGAAAATGGCTCCAGAGCAGATGTTAATGATTGGCTAAAAGGAGTGACTGCATTTGGACGTGTCAAAGACCATAGTGTGAAGGAAGTAGCTGAATCTGCAGGTGTATGGA
>CM067474.1:67057269-67074769 GCA_034552555.1 Semaprochilodus insignis
CTTGTTAAGGAACCATCTTTTAAAGTGTGTAGGAATTAATTTAAGCCTAATGTAATGATGCTTATGTCTCCAATCAACATTAAAAAGTAGAAACCTGCTTATTTACATCAACAGGCTGAGCTAGTAACTAGCGGGCACCACAAGGGGGCGACTAGCGCATTGAGAACGCTACATCACACGGTCACCACAAGGGGGCGACTAGCGCATTGAGAACGCTACATCACGTGCTCAACGCAAGGGAACGGAGTGTTGCAACACGGGGAAACCCGCAGGACATTTTCCACTCCTGGACACATTGCTCTCGAGAACGGAAGACTGGAATTTCTACATGAACTACTGAACTGTCCCAGTGCCTGATTCGCCATGTTTGTCCAGACGAAGGAGCGAGCGGGCCACTGAAGTTAGAAGTTAGTGGAACGGGTAGTACCAACAAGAAGCTGACGAGTTAGTGGAGCTGGGTCGACGCGACAAGCCGAGCACTGCGGACTGAACCAGCCGCTTTCCAGCAGCGTTTATGTTATCTGTTATTTTACTCCCTTACTGACTCAATAAAGGCTGATATCCGAGCTACATTGCGGAAGCTGCGTGTCTTGGGGTGGGCGTGGTCGATGCTCATTTATATTACAAACGCTTCCTGTAGGTGTTTCCGGACTCCTCCTCCTGCTGCTGAGCGGAAGCAAATTGTCTACTAAACACGGTACAATAGCTGGAACGTACAGATAACACTGCTTCGGAGCACTGCTTTATGACCACAGGTTAAACGTTGTTTCCGCTTACTGCGCATGCGCCGCTGTGCAGCGTGATTTCACGCCCGAAGTGTAGTGTTTACGAGAACTCCGCTCACGAGTGCGTCTGTCGTATTCAGGTCTAGTGAGAAACTCTCAGTTTTTCAATGAGCCCAGAGTTTCCGAGTCGGGGGCGCGTCAACACGAAGGTCTAGAGTGTCCAGGAGTGCAGATGTGCAGATGTACAGTAAAGTGTCTAGTGCACATCTGCACTCCTGGATGTTCTAGACACTTATACCAGTATACGCACATGTTCATTATCTTATTCAGTATGTCATTATCTGCTCATATCTGCGCCCCTTGCACATTCATTATTATTGCGCTGCCGGTTTGTCTCCGGTTTGTCTCCGGTTTTCCACATTTCTCTACTGTTTTTCTGCAGTTATATCTGTATTTTTGTAGATAGACTTTCTTGCACATATTTATTCACTCGTTGTAATAGGTGAGATATATTTATCTACGGTGTACTGCACTATTTATAGTTTATACTTTAATAGTTAATCATTTTTGCTGAGTCGGTACCGACCTATTTAGGTTCATTCTGTACACCCCGCCTTGTTTTGTTTTACTGTGCTGTATTGTGAAAACTGATACTGGCTGCTAAATTTCCTTCGGGATCAGTGAAGTATCTATCTATCTATCTATCTATCTATCTATCTATCTATTACAGATAAGTCAGGAAGGGAGGCTGGATGTGGCTGCTTAGCTGCTTTACCCTGCTGAAACAAACCAAACACAAGTGCGCAACAGCCGAACAACGAGTGAGACCACAGGATGAACCATGTGGATGTCTGCGTCGCAGCAGACAGAAAAACACGCTCACGCGGTCGTTCACGAAGAGCGGCGTACACACGGACCATTAAAAGTGATTACACGTGCATTCCGTGTGCTCAGTACTGGTGTTAATGAAATGCGTTGCGCGTGCCGGGCAGTAAATGGACTTCAGGTAATGTAAGAGAGATTAGAGGAGCTCTGTGTGTATTAAACGGTAAAGTAGCTCAGTGTTAATGTTTGCAATAGGACTAATGAGTTATTAGAATAAACAGCGTTACTCACCGCGGGAAATGGTTAATAATGGTCGCTAGTTCCTCACCAGGTTTGACTCCAGTGATTTCCAGTGATGTACCTGTCGGTGTGTACAAGTGGGGTTTCTGAAGTGCGCTCTTCGCCTCCAGCCTAACCCTAACCCCAGCAGCAGCAGCACCAATACCAGTATTCCCCCACAGCGTCAGAGTCGAACATGGGAGGCTTGTCCAATCACGTTTCAGATCATCGGCCGATCATCAAGTCCAATCGCTTACATATCGCAGTTACCCTCGCAACAGGCGCCGGCCGCCACTGAGCCGTTTCCGCTACCAAGAGCCGCTGGCCAATCACGTCCCGAGCCCCCCCGTCCCGGTATCCTCCCGAGAGAGTTGTAAGGCTGGTTTTCAGCACCACCCGCTGCCGCTTCTGCTGTTGCCTGTTCCTTCTTTTTTCGCCCTCATTCTTCTAGTTGCCAGATTGGACTGTTTACCCCCTGATCGGGCGGATTGTAGAACAACTAAAGCACTAGCGGGAAAAATGCTGACTTCTGCTGTTTTTGTAATGTCTTTTTTGGTAGGGTTAATTGAAGCTATCTGGCAACCCTGGTCCTGTGACGCATTTATAAAAGGAGGGGGGTGTGAAAAAAAGAAAAGAGAGAAAGTTGTTTGTCCTTTACTGTTTTGATATTGTTATTAAACACAGTATTTACATGCAGTAAAAAATATATATATATATACAAAACACCGTATTTATGTACCCAGCTAACAAAATTACATTCTCAGAACGTTCCCCTAACGTTCCATTTTGGTTGAGGGAACGTTGCATTGGAATGTTCCCTCAACGTTATTTTGTCCAGTTTTCTCAATGTTGTCAGAACGTTTATGAAAACGTTCCTGGAACGTCACCTCAACCTCATTTGCAACAACTATTTAGCATTCTAGGAACGTTGTCGCTGGAACGTCCTGACAACGTTCAAAATTATGTTTTCTGAACATGTTCCACTTTCGATTCCAACATACCATTTCGGTTGTATGAACGTTTTATTGGAACGTTCCCTCAATGTTATTCTGTGCAGTTTTATTAATATTCTCGGACCGTTTTTCTTAAGTTATGTGAACGTTCCCAGAACGTCACCTCAACCTCATTTGCAACAACAGTTTAACATTCTAGGAATGTCGTCTTCGAACGTTTCCATCCTTCTTAAAACCACCATCCCAGGATATAATCTTAGCTTTATATAATCTGACCACTGAACATTCCTGGAATGTTATCTTTAAACGTTCTTCAAAGGTTTATAGTCCCACTTTTCTTAATTTTCTTAGGACGTTCGGTGCAAGTTAGTACAACATACCCGAAAACATCTTCCCAATATTTTGTGCAGCCGGCAGTACGCAGCGTCAAACTTTCCCATTTTTTTCAAAGTTACTCTAACATTCCATTAACATTGCTCAGTCTGTAGCTTCCTTCCCTTTATCCACATTCCTATCTGTTGCTGATATTCTAATTCAAGCAGCTCAACTACTATAATAACACTGACATAACCTGAGGCCAAATCAGTGCACGCATGATGGATTTAATAAATGCTTATTATCGTCATGAATATTATTAATTAATTCAGGAGCCCTTAGGGGTTAAAAAACAAATTTAAAAAAAGAGTACTGGCATTGCGGTCCCTTGCAAATGTTTTGCATTTTCTTGTAAAAAATTTCAAGCCAAACACTTTGACATACACCGGTCATGGCCACATTTTATTTTGCTAATTGAATTCTGAACCTCTGCAATGCTCTCGAAAGTTACATACATATATACCCATGTTAAAAAAATCAATAAACAGAAAGAATCAAACTGCTAGCAGAAATCTACACTGCACTGTTGAAGAACACCTCAGGTACGAGGAGGATGCGGTTAATGTAATTTCACAGTCTGAGTTTGGTATTGCAGTGGAGCTCCCTGTTAAAAGCTCGATTTGAACATTTTATGAAAATCTAAGTGTAAAATGTACTAAAAACAACTTGATTTATTCTGACATCTGGGAAGATGTTATTCAAAACTGAAGCAGTAAAATCACACAAAACGTATTCCATGTGTTCCTGGGAGGTGTTTTTCAACACCACAGTGGAGTTCCCTGAAACAGTCTTGATTTCGATGTTTTATGGAATTTTAAAAGCTGCCGTACTTTTAATGAAACCGGATTTTTTCAGAATTTTGTGGAAATTATTCAAAATGACCTAAATTCTTTGTAAAACCCAGCGGTTTACTGTAACTGCGGTCTGCAACAAACGACTCAAGCTGGCAGTGCAGAGGCTCTGCTTACCCAGTGAAGTGTTCTCGGCTACATTCACGCAGCAGATTAAAGTTTATTTCCGTCATATATGTATGACACAGATGTGTTTTCTGTGTGGCGTGTAAACAGGAAAATAAAACTCTGAATCTGACACTGAAACCTGATATGCATCCAGATTGCAGTAATGCGACTCCGTCTGAACAACCAGACGGGAATTCATGCGATGCAAATATCAATCCAACTCAACTCTGAATGAGTTTCATATTCTGTGATTGTGATAGTCATCATATGAGCTGTAATATGAGTCTGAATAATATGTAATATGAATATGAACAATATGAGTCTCATTTATCTTTTACAGAGCTATTTAATTAGTAGAAACCCCGACATGCTATTTAAAGACTGAGAAATTCCACTTTCATGTTCTTCCTCTCTGGCCGCAGATTTAAACCTGTTATGAAAGATAAAAGCAGGCACTGGAGAAAACTGGAGAACAAGGGTTAAGCTAGTGGCTGTTACAGCTGACTCTGGATGAGCACGTCACCTGAAGTGAAGCACTGTTCTTTTGGGCATGCGCATCAGTTTAGGAGCGTGAACTGTTCAGATGACTGTCTGCTGTAGATCACGTAAAAAGATCATGTGATCAACCAAAAAAATTTTTTAAAAATACAAATTTGGTGAGAAAATTTGGATTTGTGCCACTTCTACCTCCATCCAGTCATCAGTGTCCTGTGAGCAGCATCTGGTGATGAAGGACTAGAGGATGACCGACTGCACTGTGCAGCAGCAGATGAGCTATCGTCTCTGACTGTCCATCTACAAGGTGGACCAGTAACACTCCTCCAACTGCTGCTCCACCTGCCCCTGCCACCTTTGGACTGCCTACACCAGCTGCGGCATTAGGCACGGTCATGTGTGGCAACCTGCTTTGTGAGGGCGATGACCACTGAAGACCAGGGTTGAAGGTGGGATAACAAACTGTACAGAGCAAAACAAGGACTCCGGTCTGTACGCACAGAACTACAAACTGCACCAGTGTGGTACATGGTCTTCTACCTGAGGTGTGGATGGACGCTTTTGCTCCATGTATGTCATCAGGTCACTCTGAACAAGGGGTGTTTCAGGGCCACAATGGAAACTGTGGCTCCGGGTGTGGTGTCAACACGACGGTAAGTTCGTATGCACAGCTGTGATCCTTGAGGAGGTCCTTTATTGTTGTTGTATTCTCAGCCTGGTTTCTTGGAGCAAACAGCCCAGCACAGTGGTCAGACCCAGGAGGGTGATGTGCTTCATCAGGGCACAATGCCTCCAGAAGCACCAGTATCCGAACCAGCGGCTCATCATGCCATGCTCTGGAAGGACAGCCTCAGCACTGGCCCATCAGACAGCCCTCACGTATTTGTCCTACTAACAAACTCCGCCGGGACAGGAAAGATAAAAAGATGTCTGATCTTCATCTTCCCCTCCTCGGCAACGCCTTCCTTCAGCTCTGCCAGCCCAAGTCAGACTACAGTGTGCCACAGAACTCCATGAAGCACAAACGTTCTCCGAGCCTCAGGACGATGAAACGTTCAGGAAAGCGTCTATATGTATGCTGATGTCTGCAGACCGGCACGTGCCGTCATTTACAGGTGATCAAATGAGCCTAACAGGCTGGAATGGACCATTTAGTCATTTAGGATTCCGGCCCGACAGGCGGGCAAGGACTGTGTCCTATATGACACTTAGGTGGGTGACGGATCAGACACAGCAGTGCTGCTGGAGTGTTTAAACACTGTGTCCACTCACTGTCCACTCTATTAGACACTCCTACCTTGCTGGTCCCCCTTGTAGAAAATTGAATTTTGTGGACCCACAAGGTACAAGGTTGCCGGACATCCCTTCTCCATATCTGAAACCTAGAGCTGGCAAAAACAGTACTGAGAGGAAAAGCACAGTGTCTATAAACAGCTACGATCTGCTAATTAAACTGACTGACTGAATTAATTAATCGTTTAATTTTAAATTAAATTTATTTATTTTCATTAAGGTTTCTTTAAATTCATGGATCGTTTCAGGCTCATGTGTTTCATCATTAACATCACTAATCAGACCCCACTGTACACGTTCATCCACAGAATAAAGAAAGTTTAATGTGGTATTGTACATTACAAAAATCAGAATTAGACTCGTTAACCAACAATCAGAATTAGACTCGTCAGCCAATTAAACTCAGCAGCCTGCGGTCAAGCTTTACCACAAAACTGACCTCTACTGGACAGCACAGCTACACTTCATCCGGGGCTGGATTAACACAGTACCTGTGTGATCAGAATCAACCAAACTGCAGGTTCTGATAAAGAAACCGGACCAGCTGGACCATAACCGACTCCATCTCCACACAAAGCCGCAGCAGACCGGTGAGTTTAATCAGCCAACACGAGACGCTCCGAGTAGAACAAGTGTGGTCAGCTTGTCTGTCCAGTGGAGGAGGTTGAGGAGCTCTCTACACGGAGCCAGATCATCCAATCAGACTGGAAAGCCTGATCCCCACCAGCGCTCAGGATCCGGGGGGTTAGGGGTCAGTCTCGGAGTGACCTGCTCTCCGTCACTCCGCACTGGCCTGATCTCCACCAGCCTTCTTCTTCTTCTTCTTCGTCTTCGTGCTCTGGTTACTCTGTGGAGGCTGCATCTTGGCCTTTTTGTTGGGAGGCTGAGCCTGAGCCTCTTCTCCTCCCGGTCCTTTCCTCTTCTTGTTCTTCTTCTTCTTCTTCTTCTTCTTCCCTCCTTCTCCCGCCGCAGCTGCAGCCTCCGCTGCGACGGCGGCCTCTTTTCCCTCCAGGACCTGCGGCTTCTTGCGGAAAAAAAACTTCTTGCTCTCCGGGAGGAAGCCTTTCTTCTTCTTCTTCGGGGCCTCCTCCTCCGTCTGCTCCTCCACCACCTTCTTCACCTTCTCCACTTTGGGTTTCCTGGGAGGAGACACGGGAGAGCAGGCTTTATAATCACTGACTGGTGAGCAGATATTCAGAGACAGTCTGGCGGTTGGCTGGTTTATCACTCAGACCACAGATTTATCACTGTGAGTCTCACTGCGCCCTGTACGCTAAAGCGTTAGCAGCAGCTAGCCTGAAGATACAGAGCCGATAACATCACTTACATCACTTCTATAAATCTATCATGTAAAACGGAGGGCCTGGTGCACTCAGCACACCGCCGGTTGGTGTACAGCTCAGCGGCCATGTGCCGTCATTAGTGGGGTAAAGTAGGGATGGTGAAATTCACAGGTTCACGTCGGAGCACCGGCACAGATAAATCATTGGGACTAAAAAATAAAGTGCCCACTGGATTCAATTTGGGATGAAGTTCCGAGGCCTTGTTTCGGACATCTTTGCATCAGTAAAATCTGATTTATTTATATGTCCTTATTAGCAAAGACTCCATGATTATTATTTAGAAATGTGACCAACAGTTCAATATTTAGATCAAATCCTGATCTCTACTAACTGTTTCTCAGCTGCTCTCTCTTATCTCCGCTCTCGTCAGTGGCCAGTTACCGCTAAGTCTCTCAGCTGAGTCTCGAAGACGCCTGCTACGTTAGACTTTTTCGCATGCATATATATATATACATAAATACAAAAGCAAATGAGTTTATTGGTCTATTAATTCTTAATGCTCTTCTTGAATCCTCTTCCTCTTTGCCATGCTGAGATTACTGACTCTGTTGCTACGTGATCAGTGGTCTGTTTACCAAACTTCAGGGTCAAAGGTCAAGGAATTCGCCGTTATACATCAGCTCCCTCCTGTAAGACCATTTATTGCTGGAACTCCTAACAAAGCCTTTGATTTCATTTTTGCCACCATATATATAAAAACTCACTGGAGGCCGAAGAGTTTCATGACGCCCCAGTACGTATCCTCCAGCTGCCCAGCCTTCTGGAGGCTCCCGTCAGCATTCATGGACCTGAGGGCATCCCGGAGAGCGTCCAGATTCACCTCCACCTTCTGCTCAGAACAGACAGGACACACATTCAGACGGTACAGCAGAGCTGGGGTAAACTGGAGTGGGCTGGTCAGTGGTTTCAGGCCGTTTGGCTGGGAAGGGTAAAGCTGTGCGGCTGTACCTGTGTGTGAACGGTTTTGATCAAGTAGTGGCAGAGCTCCAGAGCCTTCACGGTTTTCTCGTGCACAGCTTTGTTCTTGTGCTCGGCATGCTGGAGGGACTGGAATGACAACGGAAAAATAATCAGAGCAAGGACTACAGGGACTGACACAGAAATACTCTGACATGGCTGAGATTCCTTTGAGATCATCTTGTACTGAATGACAGCGAAGGTGAATGAAGGGGAATCAGACCGGTTGTGCTACTTTGGGGGGGGTGTAAGCAACTTGTCGTCATGCTAGTGTGACACAGGGTAAGACCGAGGGAGTGTCATGGCCAACATCACAGCCTTGATATCTCCCAGATCAGCTAGATGGATGATGAGGATGATCAAACTACACTGTGTGAGCGTACAGCTGATGGGCCAGTGGTCTGTTTGATGCCGGACCCTACCTGTGTGAGCTGCTGTGTAGTTTTCTGGCATAGCTGAGTCCACTGAGCTGAGGGCACCAACTGCCTCACATCTTTAGACTGCAGAGCTCTCAGGACCAGAACACACGCCTGGCTCTGAAACACACACACACACGCGCACACACACACACACACACACACACGCACAGGATTGATATTCATGTATTATTACAACAGCCTCTACTTTATTTGAATAACTCAAATATTAAATATTCCCCGTGTGTAGGTTCAAAGGAGAGCTCGTGAAACTGGGCAGCACATCAGAACCCGGTCTGTACTTTCTAACATCAGAACTGTAATTAAGTTCAAAGCTCAGAAAACACCCTTTAGTATGTGTGTGGGTGAAAATGAAACCGGGGGTCTCGAAACAGAGCACAGTGGTCTCTCCAAAACCACTGCACACAACAGTCAGAGCTCTAACCACTCTTCATACCTCGATTTAAAAACCTGTGGTGCGCGTCTGGTAAACCCTCCCGGACCATGACACGGCAGAACCAGCACATCTGACCAAACTTGAAGCGCTGTGATTGGACAATATCTGCGGTGACTGTGTTTCAGGGAGCAACAGGTCTTTCACCCCTAACTGATGCAGTGGGCAGCTTCTCACGCGTTCACCCTCCACGTGGGAAGACGGTACAGAGTTCACTGTAAGCCTTTTCTGGTTCCGTTCTGGAGGTTTGTTTCCAGCTGGAACTACAGAATACTCGGCTCTCCAGCACAAACCATGATGACATCCGTGGGTGTGTCAGTTGTTGGGGAATAAGAAGTCAGTCAATGGCGCCACCCACTGTTCTGCTGGAGAACCTGTTCTACGTCGTCTTATCTCCGGTAGGTGATCCGTGCTGCTTTCTGGATATAAACAAACATCTGGAATACCAGCACAAACTGGGGTCAAAAAAGGGTCAAACTATTGTCCTGCATCCAGTGGAGACAACAACTAAGCTGGAACGACTGGAATTGGGTCCAGCACATGATTAACACATGGAAGGCAACTTCACGGAAGAAAGGAGGTCTTGAATAAGCATAAGCGGAGATCTTAAACGCCGGGTGAAGGTAAAACTGGACAACAGAATTCCGGACTGTGTTTAACAGTGACAGTACAATCATTCCCACACGACCAGAACTCCCAGGATCGGGACTAAACAGCTGGGTGGCTATAGGAAGACCACTTGTTGGTGAGACTAACCAGCTTCAGTCTGCTAGGGATCATAAAGACTGGACTCTGGAGTGATGGAGAAAGGTCATGTGGTCTGATGAGTCCAGACTGACCCTATTCCAGAGTGATGGGAGCGTCAGGGTAAGAAGGGAAGAGCAGGAAGGGATGCTCCCAAGCCTCTGGAGGCAGTGTTATGATCTGGGGGGGCTTCAGTTGGTCAGGTTGAGGCTCAGCAGTGTTATGTGGTCATAGAACTAAGTCAGCTGACCACCTGACTGTACTGAATGACCAGGTTGTTTTACCATCCACGGATGTGTTCCTAACCCAGGACGACAATGCCGAGATCCATGGGGCTCAGACTGTGGAAGAGCGGTTCAGGGAACATGTGGAATCATCTTCAGACTTGAACCGAGTCCTAACTCCATCGCAAGTCTGTGGGATGTGCTGGAGACGGCTTTACTGAGCGAAGCAAAGCCACCGGGAACATGCGCTCATGGTGCGTTAATGACGGTCCGACGAACGTTTACAGGCCGTGTACAAACAACCAGTTCTCACAGCAGCACGTTATTTAGCCACTAAGCCTGGAAGAGACGTACCTGCTGATGTTCTCTCACTCCCGCTGTGATGTTCTCCACGGCAGTGTCCAGCAGGTTCACGCACACCACCTGTAAAACACAGCACAGGTGATTCAATTCAACAGAACAATGCTAACAATGCTAAAGACCGTCCAGCTCATGGTCAAGCAGCCTGTCGATTGTTCTCTAAAATTTCGGAATACCCTGCGAGAACACGGAAAGGTGAAATTATAGAGATTATTACAGCAAGGGATCTTGTCCAATCTGGCAACCCTGCTCAGTTGTTCCTGAGACCTCTGTTTGAGCCTGCCAGTGGTGAGCCATGCACAGCGGCTAACCACACAGTCTAACGAACTGTTGATACAATCACATGTGCAGAAACATTACTGGTTGTATTCGTCCTGTTCTGAACTTGGCGGAAGTCTCACCTCACGGTCACCGTCAAAACTGAAGTCCCTGGTTCAGTCGTGACGCTACCACACAGTCAATTCAAAAGCCAAACCACAGGGTGATGAGCTTGAGTCAATTCATCACTCATGCTTCATTCCGGGTTAAGGGCACACGCCTCAGTGGTAATCACTCTCTACTCCTCAGACAGAACTGATCCAGTTAACCTCTCATCACCGTCCAACGTCAAACAAGTACCTCCACAAGGCCCGCTTCACAGCAGAGGCCCAAACCTCATTTAACTCTAATGGAAGTCAATGGAACCAGACGTCTTTCCGAGCAGTTCTGGACTGAGAATTTAGATACGTGCGGTTCACTGGACGGGGATGATGCATCAGCGCATGCTTTAATTCTAATGCTACTATGAAGAATTAACAGATCAGCTCATCCTCCCGAGTGTCAGTGTGAGTGAGGGGTGCGGCGCTCTCACAGGGAATCTGTTGAAGAGGTCGATGAACATGTCTCCCGTCAGGGGGCTTTTCCGCCGACTCATAAAGGAGGAGAGAGCGTCCTGGAAACAGCGCGTCACTCTCTCCACATCAGCCTTCCCCATGTTCTTCACCTGCAACCATCACACACACACGTTTCAGCCGACTGTACGCCTCATTTACACTGTAACAGTCACTTCCCACACACTTCCACACCTCATTTACACTGTACTGCCAAAAGTATTCGCTCGTCTGTCTTCATACACATATGACCTTGAGCTACATCCCATTCTTACTCCATATGGTGTAATATGATGCTCCACCCTTTACAGCTACAACAGCTCCAACTCTTCTGGGAATTCTTTCCACAAGGTTTAGGAATGTGTTTATGGGAATTTCTGACCATTCTTCCAGAAGCACATTTGTGAGGTCAGACACTGATGTTGGACGAGAAGGCCTGGCTCACAGTCTCCGCTCTAATTCATCCCAAAGGTGTTCTATCGGGTTGAGATCAGGACTCTGTGCAGGCCGGTCCAGTTCTTCCACACCAAACTCCCTCATCCATGTCTTTATGGACCTTGCTCTGTGCACTGGTGTGCAGTCATGTTNGCCTCATTTACACTGTAACAGTCACTTCCCACACACTTCCACACCTCATTTACACTGTACTGCCAAAAGTATTCACTCGTCTGTCTTCATACACATATGACCTTGAGCTACATCTCATTCTTACACCATATGGTGTAATATGATGCTCCACCCTTTACAGCTAGAACAGCTCCAACTCTTCTGGGAATTCTTTCCACAAGGTTTAGGAATGTGTTTATGGGAATTTCTGACCATTCTTCCAGAAGCACATTTGTGAGGTCAGACACTGATGTTGGACGAGAAGGCCTGGCTCTCAGTCTCCGCTCTAATCCATCCCAAAGGTGTTCTATCGGGTTGAGGTCAGGACTCTGTGCAGGCCAGTCCAGTTCCTCCACACCAAACTCCCTCATCCATGTCTTTATGGAGCTTGCTTTGTGCACTGGTGTGCGGTCATGTTTGAACAGGAAGGGGCCATCCACAAACTGTCCCCACAAAGTTGGGAGCATGAAATGGCCCGAGGGGGCTGAGCCCAACTCCATAAGCGCCTCCCACACCAAACTTTACACTCGGCACAGTGCAGTCAGACAAGTACCGTTCTCCTGGTACCGCCAAACCCAGACTCGTCCATCGGATTGCCAGATGGAGAAGTGTGATTGGTCACTCCAGAGAACATGTCTCCACTGCTCTAGAGTCCAGTGGCGGCGCTTTACACCACTGCATTCCACACTCTGGTTTTATACACCTGTGGCCATGGAAGTGACTGGTACACCTGAATTCACTGATTTGGATGGGGGAGTGAATACTTTTGGCAATATAGAGTACGTCAGCATGGGTGTTTATCATTACATCCACATGACGCGCATGTAACACTGAGCCTAGATAAGCCTTTAACACTCTCTGTGATTTTGCGCTGCAGCGTGAGTGCGCTGTGCTTTACCTCGGCCGCAGGAGCGTGAGCGGCGTCCACCTCCTTCATCACACCCCTTAACACCTTAACCACATAGAGTGCAGCGCTGAGACACACACAAACCAAAACATGAGTCACACACACCCAAACACGGAGGACCCTTTCAGGGTTCTGTATAACCACGTACATCAGTCTTCTAGAACCGCACGCTCTCGGCAGCACCTCACCTGAAGTAGTACAGCGCCACCGAGGAGTCCTGCAGCTTCTGCGCTCGACCAATCAGGCGCTCCAGCATCTCGTGAAGCTCCGCCTCTCGCCCCTCCACGTCTCTGCAGTACTGTTTCCCACGACACAGCTGGTTCCTGCAGGAGACACGAGCACATACCGGTCACACTCCCCAGCAGGGATCGGGGTGAAACCATCGCCCCACTGGCACACGCTGCTCATACCGCGAGTGGTTCCCCTGGTGCCGGTCAAGATGACTGGCTGAAAACCAGAACAGGTACCCAGCCCATCACTGACCTGAAGATGTCTGCAGCTCTGCGCAGAAAGTCCACTTCCTGCTGACCGCTCTCCGAGCTCATTCCGTTCTCAATCACGCTGAGCAGAGGTTCCACCATCCCCAGAACCAGAGCGCTGTTGCCCTGCTTGGTCAGGAACACCTCCACCAGGTCCAACACCTGCACGCAAACAAAACACGGGGGCATTCAGGCAAACAGACGCAAGAGTCCAGCGCCACGGGGGTCTTATCGTTCCTGCCTTAGGCCCAACAGATGTTCACTGCTTCAGGTTTGCACTGGAGCTACAAGGCTAATGTAGCCCACAAGCGATGGATGATTACACCACTTAGAGCGGTGCCGACTGCACGCCGGTCCTCAAAGCGTGCTCCGGTGTCAGACCCTGTGGATTCAGTCTGGGACGGCGAGAAGCTCAGCCTGGTGCTGGAACTAAAGAGGCTGGCTAGCCCTCTACGGACCACCACGACTCACTTTGATCTTGAAGTCGCGGACGAGCGTCTTCTCTCTGCGCAGTCGCTCCTTCTCGTCCTTTTTGGCCTGCAGCTTCTTCTTCTGCTCTCCAAACAGAGTGGCCAGGTTTTTGTCCAGCTTCATCATGGCTTCGTCATCCAGCTCCTCCTCCGCCTCGCTGCCGTCCGCTTCGGTGGCCTAAACAGCAGAGAGGGAAAACAGAGCACAGGAATGAATTAGAATCTCTTTCAGTGTGTTGTGCTCATAAAGACTCCACAGTCCACGTTTCTCATATTTCGTGGGCGGAGCGAAACTGCAACGTTTCCGAATGGCCAGGTTTTCCCGACCTCACAAGAGCAGCGTATTCTAGGAATTCAAATGTGGGGACTGTGGGAGTTATGGGACTGTGGGAGTTAAACCGTATTACTCAGCTACCACAGTCCGTATCACACAAAGAAGGGGGCCGGGGATGACAGAGCAGCCATGGTGTAAAACCGCTTCACCGTTAGGTGAAAGACTGTGAAGGGTGTGAAGGGTGTGAGGGTGTGGGAGCTCTTACTGCTACAGCTGATTTCTTTAGAACAGAGAGGAAGATTTCAGCCTCCGTTCACATATTCCTCATATTCAGTCCGAAAGGCACCAGCGGTACCAAACTCACTGACAGGCCGTTACTGACCAAACACGCTGCTTTGGCTTTAACCAGCTTTTAACATGTACAGGAGCAACACCTGGTTCCCAATTCTGGAGGAAGCAGGAGGCTGTAGCTCTTATTCCAACTCTCCACTCCACCTTAAATCTCCACATCTGGGCGAATAAAAGCTACAGCTTCATGAAGGACACGGTATGTTCACTGTAAGAACAGGAATGTGATCTGAGTGAGCAGAGCTGTTCTGATAGGCAGCTCCGACACCTGTGACTCCGTCTACCTGCTTCGCTGGCCTGGAAGGGTTTATGGAGGAGTAACAATCACTGCATATGGCTAAAAATGGAAATGACCTTTGACCCTGTTCACATACATAATAAATACCAGCCTCTATCTATCCTCAGGACGATCATAGTGATCTTATCTCCGTTCTGCTCCGTATCCCCCACACCCTCACCTGGAATCTCTCATGAGGCAATTAGTAGTTGCGTATCATCCTAGGACTCATTTCAGTAGAGAGAGAGAGAGAGAGAGAGAGAGAGAGAGAGAGAGAGAGAGAGAGAGGGAGGGAGGGAGGAAACGAGAGAGTGAGAGAAAGCGAGAGAGTGAGCGATGACGTCGGTCTAGACCTGAAACTTCATTCCTTCTGTCATACCAGAGCGCTCTGTCCCTGCAGAACCTTCATCAGCTCCAGACGGAAATTCTGATCCACTTCCTCCTGCTCTTCCTCCATCGCCTCGTTATCATCATCATCCTCCTCATCTGAGGAGTCAGACTCCTCTTCATCCTGATAACACAGATCAATAAATCATAAACACAGACAGTACAGCCCGTCACACTCACGAGGAGCTACGAGGTGACATCTTCAGGCAGTACCGTACAGCCTATCAACACGGCAGCGCTGCAGGACACTGACAGCTGGACGTCAACCATCAGCAGAACCAGAACACTCTGGAGCAGTAAGACGCTGGTGCTCAGGAGCTCCGAGCTCTGTTCAGGTTCTCACAGCGTCACAGAGCGACACTCAGCATTCTACCACATAACGAGTCTCAGCGAGCGTTACCGTCCGGTCTTCCTCGGCTCACTAACAGAGAGCTGTCAGTGCAGTAGTGAACCGCTCCCAAGAGTGATTCATGAAGGTGAACCAACTTTCACCGCAAAAACATTTAAAAAATTTAAAACGTGGTGACGGTAATGGTAACGTATTCCTAGGAGAACCAGGGATACTAGCTCCCTGACTCGGGATATCCGGAGCGCTGCTGGACTAGTAGTTACACCTCACACTGCAGGTCCTGAACGGTCAGACGCGACTGTAGCCCCTGAGATCTGGAGGTATGAAAACAGCGCTGCCCGTTTCCGGACGTCACTGTCTATTCAGAGGGCTGTGTTTACACCCACCTCTCCTTCCTGTTCTCCATCTTCCTCCTTATCCTCATCCATATCCTCCTCCTCGTTATCCTCCACCGCACGCTTCTTTCTCTGCTCTCCTTCCTTCTCGTCAGTCACTACCACACCACTTTCGTCCTCGTCTTTACTGGGGTCCAGCACCTGAACAGGAGTTTAAGATTCATTAATGATCACACGCTCAGAGAGCTCTGATCAACAGAAACTGGGTGAGGTGTAAGTGTTCAGTATGGCGCTGAGCGCTGGCTGGGTGAGGTGTGGACGTGTATCTTACGTTCAGTATGGCGCTGAGCACCGGCTGGGTGAGGTGTGTGTGTTCAGTATGGCGCTGAGCGCTGGCTGTGTGAGGTGTGGACGTGTATCTTACGTTCAGTATGGCGCTGAGCGCTGGCTGGGTGAGGTGTATGTGTATCTTACGTTCAGTATGGCGCTGAGCGCTGGCTGGGTGAGGTGTACGTGTTCAGTATGGCGCTGAGTGCCGGCTGGGTGAGGTGTACGTGTTCAGTATGGCGCTGAGCGCTGGCTGGGTGAGGTGTATGTGTATCTTACGTTCAGTATGGCGCTGAGCGCCGGCTGGGTGAGGTGTGTGTGTGTTCAGTATGGCGTTGAGCGCCGGCTGTGTGAGGTGTATGTGTATCTTACGTTCAGTATGGCGCTGAGTGCTGGCTGGGTGAGGTGTGTGTGTTCAGTATGGCGTTGAGCGCCGGCTGGGTGAAGTGTGTGTGTTCAGTATGGCGTTGAGCGCCGGCTGTGTGAGGTGTATGTGTATCTTACGTTCAGTATGGCGCTGAGCGCTGGCTGGGTGAGGTGTACGTGTTCAGTATGGCGTTGAGCGCCGGCTGGGTGAGGGGTTTGTGTATCTTACGTTCAGTATGGCGCTGAGCGCCGGCTGGGTGAGGTGTATGTGTTCAGTATGGCGCTGAGCGCTCCCTGGGTGAGGTGTATGTGTTCAGTATGGCGCTGAGCGCCGGCTGGGTGAGGTGTATGTGTTCAGTATGGCGCTGAGCGCTCCCTGGGTGAGGTGTACGTGTTCAGTATGGCGTTGAGCGCCAGCTGGGTGAGGTGTATGTGTATCTTACGTTCAGTATGGCGCTGAGCGCCGGCTGGGTGAGGTGTATGTGTTCAGTATGGCGTTGAGCGCCGGCTGGGTGAGGTGTACGTGTATCTTACGTTCAGTATGGCGTTGAGCGCCGGCTGTGTGAGGTGTATGTGTATCTTACGTTCAGTATGGCGTTGAGCGCCGGCTGGGTGAGGTGCGGACAGATGCGGCTGAAGGCTGTTTTGCACACGTTGCGGATGAGACGGCTGGGCTGAGAGAGCAGAGAGAGCAGGATCTCCACCACGACCTCCACCCAGTGGGGCTCCTCCTCACCATCTGAACACAGACACACAGCACGCTGATCGACTGCACGTTCTTCATGACGAATTATGATCACATTAACACCGATATGCAGCAGAAGGTCCGTCATGACTGAAGTGACTCGGTACAGTCAGCACCCTCACCTGCTTCCTTCTTCCTCTTCTTCTTGGATTTCTTGGCCTGGGCTTTCTCCATGCAGCTCCGCAGGTCCTTCAACAGCTCCACGCTGTCCTCCGGAGCCTAAACACCAGAGCACACTCTTGGTACACGGAGATCTGACGCTCCTAACTATGTAGGTGTTACAGAACTACAGATTCTGATGGGTTCATTTCATACAGTCAGAGTCCAACTGCTACTGATTGATCTCACTGGGCCTGAAA
>CM067474.1:67099011-67112674 GCA_034552555.1 Semaprochilodus insignis
GCCACTGCTGGTAGACCCATATGACCGCACGCTTCCATACACCTGCAGATTCAGCTACTTCCTTCACACTATGGTCTTTGGCACGCCCAAATGCAGTCACTCCTTTTAGCCAATCATTAACATCTGCTTTGGAGCCATTTTCCACACATGGAACGAGACATTCACTGCACTGTACCACCTCTTCCCAATCTATGGATCCCGTCACTCACACCCCGCAGGTATTTATAGCCCCATCATCCTCATACAGCGCCATCTGCAGGAGCCCTGAAGTTACTACCACCTACTACCACATGCAAGGTGACTCATTTTTTTGTCTGGGAGCTTATAAATGTCCAGGCAAATTATTAATGTTATACCTGAGTGTATCTCTGTAGTAAATGATGATGCTGGGTTAGCTTCTTATTCTCATTATCCAGTCCACCTTAAATGATGGAGTAGTTACACTCAGGCGCAAGAATGAAACTGCTGCATTATTTAAGGTGGACTGAAAATTCAAACAGTAAGCTAATATCAGCCTTGAGAGATTAACGTATTACAACTGGCATGATGGACATGCTCTACAAAGTGGATTATTGTTTTACGCTACCGATGTGCCAAATTTCATACACCGGGCATGTGAAGATTGACAGCAGGAATAAACTGAAGTGGTACAGAAAAGACAAAAGAATGAAAAAGCTATATAAGGAGGATGAGGACATGTCCAAGCAGGCCCGCAGTGAGAAAGGCTGACTGAGCTAGCATTAGCATGTAGCATATTTACTACATATGCATCACTAGAGACCTTGTTTATCTCAATGGAGGATATAAATAGCCAATAAAAGTAAGAATCCAAGCAGATAAAGATAACTAGATTTTATGAAAACCTATTTTGCACAAAGCCAGTGCTCTGTGTATGCGTGCGAGAGAGTGTCGAAACTGGGGTGGGCTGGTCTGCATCATGCAGGTCTTGGTCCCACTCTTGCCCTGACTTGTTATATTCACTGCAGTGCCTCATAAAGCAAACCCTGCTGGAGAATTCATAGAGCTGGTCTTTACCTGTTTTAAATTCAGGCTAAGTAGAACAATCGTGCATATTCATCATTAAAGTACACAGCTCCGTCCCACTCGGGTGCTGTCTGGAGGGACGGTCCTAGTGGCTATCAAAGGGCTTTCATAGCTCTTCTTAAATGAGCCCAGACCTTTCTTTGATCTGCACAATGTCTGTGCGATGAAGGCGAGAGAACATGCAAATCGGAGAACATAATTGAGGCATTCTTTGTTTCCAGGGCCGTATCGCACCCCATACTGCCTGTCGAACGAGCATCTGGCTTCTGTGGGTTTGAGCTTCTGTTGAAATACGGGGTCCAGGAGGGAGAGTTAGCGGAAGAAGAAATGCTTCTATTGTGCTTGTGCAATTGCAAACATGAGCTACATTAACTTTGTTTTTCTTGCCGTTATTATATTTACTTTTTTTCAACATCTGACAAGCTCTTCTCAGTACTGATTTCTCTTTTTCAAAGCGCTTAGAACCAAATCATAAACCACTGTTTTTATAGCCAGATCACGGGATACATTTAATTAACACACTTTATACACTCATCGTCAAAAGGATAGTTGTACCCAGAAGGAGGTGTGGGATTGCAGTGCTACTGGGAAGGAAGATAAAGGTTACCAGGATCAATAAATGATGATAAATTTAGACTGATATGATCAATATTTATTGAGCTACACATACAGAAGTAGTGTCTCTCAGTATGGCGTCGGGCCGCCGTGTTTGCTTACCCAACATGCCAGATGTCTTGGCATGGAGCTGTAAAGGTTCCGAATGGTGTCCTGTGATAATCCATCCCATGCAGCTTGAATATCCTCACACAGTTCCTGCAGATGGTGTGGTAGGGGTGGAGGTGGAGTGACACCAGGCCTTCCGGACATGTGACGTATGACAACAAACTGTTCATCTTGGTGCTGATCACGGTGCCTCCACATACAGATTCGTTGGTCGTCTCCACCAAGACAAAAGCGGGACTCGTCACTGAAGATGACCCGCTGCCATTCTAAGTTACTCCATGACAGGCTGGCATGACACCATTGCAGTTGGTGGCGACGTTGACGTGGTGTCAAGGACAGTCGTTGTAGCGGTCTGCATGCATGCAGTTGTCTGCCAATGGTGCTGGCATTAACAGGATGACTCATGGAGGCATCACTGTTCTCGGAATGTCTGCAATCGTGGCTGTTGGGACAGCCGGGTACAACACTAAGGCCCGACCTTGCTTGTGTCACATGCGCGGCTGAGCGTGAAACTTGAATCGTTCACATGTCTCACAATGTTAAACCAACCCACCAAGTTTCATTAATATTAAATAATATTAAAACATTCAGTAATAAACAGCTTGCATAACAAATCAAACTTGTATTTAGTGGTAAACAATTATTTATTAGTGCATAAATTTGTATAAAAAATTGGGTCTCTTGGTGAAAGAACACTACTGTTGATGATTTGATGGAAACAGTATGTCTTAAAAATTGAAGATCAAATGAACTCTCCTTAGTAAAAACTGCCTATTTTCATCATTTCATGCTTTAGGTGAAAAACGTAATTCCTCAGGAGGGCTTTGGCCGCCAGAAGAGGGGCTACCGAGACATCAACGACATTGACGTCAGCATGAGTGACCCGCTTTTCTCCAAGCAGTGGTATCTTGTAAGTAATTACCGCTTATATTGTCTTGATGTTGCCTGACCTTCAGCACCGGGGCTGTGTACACCGAATTAATCTGACTGGCTGATGACTCTCGATTTAAATCATTTTTCTCATTAGCAATTGATGCCAACAGTGAAGCGCAAGCCAGCATCTTCTGAGCGGTTGATCCGTTTCTCCACGGCCTTATCATGCATGGGAAACCTTGTCTGCCTTATGAAAAGGGAACATCCCTTTTATTGAGCTTGTCAGTTTGAAATGCTTCCCAGCAGGGCTTTCGACAAAGTGTAATATCGGTGACCTTTATTTTGCCCCGCTGCGCGCTCGTGCTTGTGACTAATTTTCTAATGTCCACACGCCTGGAACGCTCAGCTCATGCGACGTGTCCATATTGTGTCACTGATTAGATAAATACAGGGCAGGCGGACGGAACTCCTGGGCTGGACCTCAACGTGGCGGAGGCTTGGAAGTTGGGTTACACTGGGAAAGGAGTGACCATCGCTATAATGGATGATGGTGTGTTAAAGCTAATCTGCTCTCCTATTGTTAGTAGTTAACTCCTAATTACTGTAAGCGCTGTGGCATGGTAGTCATAGCCTAACATGCAGCTGTCGTTGTTGTCTTTATACAAGTGCATTTGTTCCTCCCCTGATCAATTACATTTTGGTGTTTCTGACAGGGATTGACTATCTACATCCAGACCTTGCATCAAATTATGTAAGTATACTTCTTGTATGCTAATAACACTGTTTGTATACCAAATTTCCAGCCATAGACCTTCAGCTAGGCCTTCAGTTCGGGGCATCAATACTGAAACTTGATCAAAAATGAAGATGCTAATTCAATGCTAATTTATGCTAGCTTCCCTAAGGGACAGGGTGACCAGATGGCTGGTTTTGGTGGCCTGTCCACAGCTAGAGCTGTCCCTGGAAATGTCCTTGTTTCTATCTGTGAATTAAAAACACAAGGGAAAGTCCTAAGAAAGACCTGGGAGCAGGGCAAATGGGCAGACATCTTGGAATGAGCTTGTTTTAGCCTACAGAGGGGGCTGCTGCTATCTGGTGACCACTTCTACCACTTGCTGGCCTAGTTTTAGAGAATGCTACCGTGTAAAACTCCAGCAGATGGTTTCCATTAAGTCCACAACATCACCACAAACCTCTTTTTTTTAAGGACACAAAGTGACCCAGGGATGGGGTTAGGGGGCTTGAATTGGACTACCAGGTGATGGTAGGCTCTGATGTGTGTAGTCGTACAATCTACTTGAATGTAGCTTAATGCAATCTACATGCCATCTTTTTCAGCCATCCATTTATGACATATGGCATATACTGATAGCAGCGTCTCCGTTTCTCCAGAACTGGAGCCCAAAGGTGTGTTTAGGGTCTGACTATTGGGCCCAAGCCACGAATCAATGTGTCCTGTAGCCATGGGCCTCTATTTACAGCTAAAGTATTGAATATGAATTATGGGGCCTGCAATGGACTGGGAGTATGTCCAGGGTGTTTCCTGCCTCTTACACAATAAGCGCTGGGATAGGCTCCAGCATCCTCAGAGACTCAGGAGGATAAGCAGCTTAGAAGACAAATGAATGAATTAATGAACGAATTATGAGCTCATATGACCGCTCAGGCTACTGTAGTAAACGGATCCCTGCTTCATCCTTATCTAAGCCACTAGGCTTATTTCTAAAAGGCGTCAACCAACAGATCTCGTAATGTCCCAGGTTTCAGATATGGTCAGCCTTACTATGGCACTTCCAGAAGTATAAATCAAAATACCACAGATTCCACTGGGAAAAAAGAAAAAGAATCCCAGTTGGATCATTTTCTGTTGGCAGATGTTAGCCCTTTTGTTTCACCCAACAGTTTAGCAATGTAATAAGACTACAGTGCAGGCAGAGTTCAAATACAGCAAGCACAGTGATTCTGTTAAATGAAAATGAACTAAACATTACAGGCCCTGCGGGTTCCCCACTGCTAATTTGCCTAGCACACAGGTTCAGCTGACACTCATAGCCATTCTGAGCTAAATATCTTCAAAGCCAGGGTATTCTGGAGCTCCTCTACGGAGCTAATCTTGATCCTTTACTGCACTAAGTCAGCTACTTTAACGTTAACATGGACAAACACAGGCAATGTGATCTCCTACCACAAAGATTATACTGATAGTGGACTGCTGGTTTTGTTCTAGCGCTTTCTCTGCCGTACAGGAACGGCTAAAACTACAGACAGCACAGCACTAACCTTCTTCCTGTCATATTATCAAAAAGTAATATTCACTTGGAACGTTTAGGGTAGGGATATGTATGGGTACTCTGATAACTGTCCAGGATGTAAATATGTAAATATTGGAACATGAGTATGTGAAAGCTAATGTTCTGGAGCTGATGTTAGCTAGGTCCAGGAACAGGAAAAAGATGGGGCATTACATTTGAACTGGGAAGTTGGATTTGTCAAGTTTACAACAGAAGTTTTAACTGGAATGTCTACTTAGGTAGTATTTCCTACTTGGAAACTTGGGAGACCCTGACCTCAAAATCCAAGATGGCTGCACTGTGCATCACAGCTGTAGCATTACACTATTTATTAGCGCTTCTGTCTATTTGTGTGTAATTCAATCAGTTGAGTACATACAAAGTGCTGTCCAACTTCTATCTGTGGATGTGTAACTACAGTGTACAATAAATACAATAAAATACTGCATTGACTGATGGCTAACTTCGAGTATTGCTAACGCTGGCTAATGGCTAACATTGGTTAATGGCCAACTTCCATACTTTTTAGCAGTACATTTAAAATGACTCAAAAATCGCTGAGCGGTTAACCATCCAGGACGTAAATATGTGAATATTGGAACATGAGTATGTGAAAGTGCTAACTACTGGAGGTAATGTTAGCTGGGTCCATAAACAGGGAAGGCATGGTGCATTCCATTTGAACTGGGAAGTTGGAATTTCTAAGTTCACAACTGGAAGATTTAGTCAGATTTCCTACTTGGAAACTTGGGAGAGCCTCACCAACCCTGACCTCAAAATCCAAGATGGCTGCACCGTGCATCACTGCTGTAGTGTAAAACAGCTGAGCAAAATTGGTCAGTTTTTGTGTCGGGTGAGTAGCAGAAGCTGCTTCTTGAGCTAATGAGCTAACAAAGCTAAACTGTATAGTGCTGATGGAGGCTCGTCATCTTACAAGTGTTTTTTGTTTCTCCTGAGTGACGGATCACAGACCTATTGGTGCATTCCGTTTAGTTTGGAAGTGAGATGTTGGAGCTGGGAATGGTTCCACAACCAAATTGATTGCATTCGGATAAAACATTCGAATGACTTTACACCCAACTTGTTCAAGTAACTGGAACACGATAAACTTGAATGTGACGTCATTTCCTGTTCCAATATCCGACTTCCGAGCTAAACGGAACAGCTATTTTTCAAATGTGCTGCTTAGAGATACATAAATCCAGAGAGAGGCTATGAAGTAAGTATCATTTTCTGGACTGTTATCTTGAGATCATAACTTGATTGGACTGTGATCTCAAGATAACAAAAGTCGTTTTCTTGAGATTCCAACTTATCTTGAAATCACAAGACAAATAATTTGTGATCTCAAGATAACGGTCCAGAAAACAGTCTCATGGGCTCTCCGGGCTTCCATAAATAAGCTTTACCTTAAGGTGGTCTGAAGTCTGTTTGTTTATTTATTTATTTATTTAGCATATTGTTTTTCTTCCCACAGTTAGACAATTATCTGTTCTGTAACTCTTATGGATAAATATTACAATTAGTCAAAACACATATTGCTAATTTAGACACATTCCATTATGCAGTAGTGACTGAAGGTCTGAGATGCAGCCAACTTCCCGTTTACTGTCATTTTCCCATTGGATCCTTAAGAATTGCATATCGCTGTGAATTGGTGGTTGCAAAGGTCTAGGCATCTTCCTCAGCTTTCCACAGATGACACATTTGGGTCATGTGCGCAATCAGATCTGAAGCTAATGAAGGTTTTTTTTTGTTTTTTTTTTTGCCTGCCTTGCGAGATGAGAGCAGACTGCGCCTTGGCAATTAAGAAATGCTGCTGTTCTTCCATCACAAGTGTCGTTCCATAGAGATTTCCGATTGCAGCAAAGCAAGGACAAAATAAATATCAGCCTTCCTTTTCCCCTCTCCGGTGAGCACGCTCTCCTTCTCTTTCTCGGGAGAAAGAAAGGAGAAAGCAGACAGTTTAACAGTCACACAGTTGCTGTGTTGGGAAGGTGGCAGCGGCATTGACGCAGAGGGACCCTGATTCCAGGCTGAAGTGTGCGAGCGCGCTGTGTGGGCTCCGGGTCTGGCCGTGCCTTTGAACACAGATGAGTCTTAACCCAAAAATAACCTTTGCTTATCTGCGGCGGTGGGCGATGCCAGCGCACGCTCCGCTGGGTTGATGTCTCCAGCTCGAGCCGGGCTGAAACAGTCATTTACTGCATCCTCCCCTCCGCTTCGCTTCTCCCCCCACCCCCCCCTCCCTCCTCCTCTTGCTGCTACTGTTTTATTTAGCACCAATTCCACCCAGAAGCCTCCTCGCTCCCTCTGAATTATCGCAACACATGCAGGCGCAGCCTGTGCAGCAGCATTCACTATATACCAGCTTTACCCCTAGCACCAGAAAGAAAGAACAGCATGTTCTTGTGCCCCCCCACCCCCCACCCCACCCCATATTTGTAGTAGTGGGAGACGATTTGTGGGATTTATGCTGGGGAAAAAAGGCAGACGCTGGTGCTGGCTAATGTGTGATGAGGAGGGAATTGGCGTAATCGTTTGAAGGATGTGTTTTTTTGACAGGGGACTGCGTTTAATTCATCGGTTGATAACTGCACTGTTAGACGGCAGCCAGATGGAGGTTTGCCAGAGCCTCCCTCTCTCTATCTCTCTCTCTCTCTCTCGTCTTCCCTCGCTTTGCCTCTCTCTTTTCCTGCCAGACATACAGCAGGGAACAGAAGCAAGCCCAGGCTGTCATTGTTCAGTTCAGCGCAGCTTTATGTATATCTTTCAAAGTACTGCTATCTCTCCTCAAGTTGCCATGGCAATGACACATGATGTCATTCAAACATAACATCTATGTTATGAGCATCGTTCCAAGTTCGGATCCTGTAGGTGCTTTTTTTTTCGTTGAAGTGCATTTGCTTTTGCCGTAGTACGGAATGTCAGGATCAGCCGTGTGCTAATAAACATCATGCTAATAGATCTGATGATGCGGGCCTAAGGGGTTTGATGGAGAAATAGGAATGATCTGGCTAGAAAAAAAGTAGATGGAGAAAGAGAATAGAGTGGATAACTGTGATGATGGGTTGTTGGGGGTTTCACACAGGTCCATTTGCTGAAACACTAATATTATGATCAGCATTCAGGTGGTTATGTAAGGTGGTAAGTGGCATGCCACAAAATATACAGTATATGCTGTCTATTTAAACTGCTATTGAGTTTCAAGACATCTGGGTTTTAGCTAACAGGGTATGAGGAGCGGGGTCTTTGGGGGGGGTGGGGGGGCACTGATTAACCTCGTGAATGCCCTTAATGTCTCAAAAATCAAAAAAAGATTGAAAGTGAATGACGAGCTAGTCCATAGCATTCCCAAAAGGCAGTGAAGCTAGCATCAGCTCTGCTATTGTGAGTGAGTTAGCAGCTAGCCAATCCCCACCGCCACCACCAAATACCAGGGGGTATTCTGCCCACTGCCCAGTACTCAAGTTGTTCAGCACATGAATAACGTTAATCTAGCATCCTTCGCTTGTCTATGTGTAAGCATGTGCAAAAACTGAGCACAGTGGACAACAAGACCCAGTTCATAGTACAAATACAATGAGGTACCGAAAGTCACACACTCCAAAATCCACACAGAAAAGGAGGACCAAAAGCAGGAAGAGAAAATTTGTGTTCAGCGATGGTTCTCTCACATTCCAGTTTAGAACCCAAATGAAAACCTGTGTGGTGTGCAAAAAAGACAGTGGTCAACAAGCAAAGGTTCTGAATGTTCTGCATGGAGAAGTGGTCCAAAATGCCTCAAGTAGTATTCTCCAGCTTGTTTATACATGACACCCGTTGGGTCAGTACTGTGATTCTCCTTAAGGGAGGTTGGAGCCAATATTAAAGATGTGGGTGCAGATATATTTGAAGCCTATGTTTTTGAAAGCAAGTAGTGTGTAGTGTATGCCTTGTCTTACCTTTGTCCTCCTCCTCCACCTCCTTATGTCTCGCTCCTCACCTGGTCCCAGTTTCTTACTCCTCCCTTTGTAATCCTTTCTAGCTGTGTCTGGTTCCTGGTTTGTGTATACACAGATTAGACATAACATTATGACCACCTCAATGTATCTACACTCTTTATCCATTTTATCAGCTCCATGTACCACATAGGAGCACCTTGTAGTTGTACAGTTCCAGACTGTAGTCCATCTGTTTCTCTGTATACTGTATTGCCCTGTTCTTCAACGGTCAGGACCCCCACAGGACCACCACAGAGCAGGTATTATGTGGGTGGTGGATCATTCTCAGCACTGCAGTGACACTGACGTGGTGGTGGTGTGTTAGTGTGTGTTGTGCTGGTGTGAGTGGATCCGACACAGCAGTGCTGCTGGACACCTCAGCGTCACCGCTGGACTGAGAATCATCCACCAACCAGAACTATCCAGACTCCTGGGAGTTGTTTGGTTCCAAAACACAGTGTAAAGTTTTAAATATCGCTGCTCTCAGAACAAGACCAGTTTGAAAATACCTGTTGCCCTTTAGACTGGTGGTCTGTCCAGGGTGCTTCCTGCCCTCTGCCCAATGAGCGCTAGGAAAGGCTCCAGCACTCCCCTGCGGCCCAGGATGATAAGCGGCTCAGAAGATGAATAAATGAATGAATGAATAAACAAGTGTTGCCCTTTATATTGTATGTAAATGAATGAACCAATAGCAAAGGCCGCAAATCGCTGGGAAAGTCTGGTTCCATAGACATACACATTTCATCCTCCTCCTTCTGAAGTTATCATTTTGGAGGTACCGAGGTTTCGTTCCAAAGGCAGCGCTACGCAGCTTGTGTAATTAGTTTAAGCCTGGAATATCACTCCCTGCATGTGTAGTTTATTTAATATACAGTATTAATATTAGCTAATTGTTATGGAGAGTACCTACGGTATAATTCTGGAGTCGACTGTATATACACAGTTAAGGTGTTGGACCACTAAAAGCTACCTGCAGCCAGTTTCTCCTTAAATTCGTTTTGAGCCATTTTGAAAACTCCCACACCAATAACCTCAGACGGCAGAGCAGAGCACAAACTGTTGTTTTTTGTGCTTAACGCAGCGACAGACATGTCTCAAAACAGTGCCGCAGCAAAACAGACCCATGGGAAAGAGTGACTCATCGCTTCGAACAAAGCCCTTAAAACTTTTAAAGACCATGAACTGCACAAGGTTCGCAAATCTTCCACCAGCAGGTTCCCTGAGTCTAGCGGTCTTCTATTCCTCAACATCTGCACCAGCTTTACTCATGGACTTAACACCACTGACCTCTCAGATGGCCAGTCATCTTTGTCACGAGGGTTTATGCACTGCAGCCCTGCTATGATATCGCTCTGTATGTAGTCGCTGAGCCAGTTTGAACACATCCTGCACGGAAATTCTTAGCCAGTGGATGGTTTGCTTCTCAACTGCACAAACCATTGCTGTCCAATGAAAACTCAGTGAATCTTTTATGCATCATTTGAACACAACAGCTGCTGTTTACACTGTGTGGAAATTTCATGAAGAATGGACCAACAGAAATGGCCCATAATTGCTTGGTAAAAAACCTGGTTCCATTGACTTTAAATTAAAGTAGGTTTTTGCCCTCTCCTGTAAAGTTTCTGTTTTTGGAGATACTTGTTTTTATTTGGACAGTGATGAAATGCATGAGCCTCACGCTCACTGAATGTCCACTTATGACCACAATTCCCAACCGATGTCTTTCCTACAGATGCCACTTTAGTCACTGCTTCTACTGGAAGCCAGTTGTGTCTTTGAGCCTGAAGCTCCTGTCGTCCATGACCCATGAATAATGAACCATCTCCTTCAAAGTCACTTAGATCTTATGCTTTTGCGTTCTTGATCCACATTTGAGGGCCCACTCAGCATTTCTACATTAACTGCTTTATTGTATCCTGCAGCACAGCACACTGAAAGCATCCGGACTCTGGACTTTATTCATGCTCTCGCATTACTTTGTCACCCGTCTGTATATTACAATCTCTGCTTTAGAAGCTTCCCAGCCAAAAAACGAGTCACCTTTACGCTCCTGCAGATGGCGCTGCACGAGGATGATGGGGCTATAAATATATGTGGGTTGTGAGTGACGGGATCCATAGATTGAGAAGAGGTGCTACAGTGCAGGGAATGTCTCGTTCCATGTGTGGAAAATGGCTCCAAAGCAGATGTAGCTGAATCTGCAGGTGTATGGAAGTGTATGGTCATACGGGTCTACCAGCAGTGGCTAAAATCCCAGTCTACAGGAAATTCTGTTTGGAACTGTGCCAGGGAAGGCATCCACCAAATCTGGCCCAACTGCACAATGCTTTAATGCAAGAGTGTCTGAACATTGATGTGGCCTACATCCAGAAACTTGTCCAGTCCATGCCAAATCCAATCCCAGCTGTTACTCATACTCGTGGAGGTGTTACAAGCTGTTAGGTCACATATGACTCATTTTTGTCCAGTGAGCTTATTAGGTTTGTGGTACATCTGCACCAACATGTCCGGTCCTTCTTATTATCGGGTTTAGGTCTCCTTTGATGGGTTTACTGCATACGTCATGCAGTATGACTATGTATGCAGTATGACTCATAGACTGGAGGTTTGTAGATTCAGCCTTGATCAGATTACCTATGCACATGCAAATGCGTTGGATGAATTATGGCCAAAGCCTGATTTCTGCAGATATCAGACTGATTTGTACATTTAATATTTTCTCCAATAGTGACAATGGCCCATTTTAATTAAAGCTGTGTAAGAGAAAGTGCAAATTTGAGCTCCTTAAATGATGTTCCAACTCTAAAATGTTCAGTCTGATCAGGTATGGTGTACTGGTATACACAGCTTCTGATCCAATGTATGGTTTTCACGGGAACCTTATTAAATTCCAAATTCTTTCCCATTAAGAATGAGTGGGGTGGAAGAGTGCAAGCCCATCTACTGTACTTCTGCTCGGCCGACAAACACTTTTTTACATACACTATCTTACATCCGACCCCCAAGCTTGGATCAACCGTCAGGAATGAAACTTGGTGGGTAGGTTTGACATCGTGAGACATGTGATTTAAGTTTCACGTTCAGTTGCACATGTGACATAAGCAAGGACGGGCCTTATCACTGTACATGAGTGACCCAACAGCCACGATTGCAGACATCCAGCGAGCAGTGATGTCCTCCATGAGTCATCCTGTTAGTCCCCACACCATTGGCAGACGGCTGCACCACGCAGGACTACATGCACACAGACCATTTTGATGACTGCCCTTAACACCACGTCAACATTGCCAAAGACTGCAGTTGGAGTGACTCATAATGGCAGCGGGTCATCTTCAGTGAAAAGTCCCGATTTGTCTTGGTGGAGACGACCAATGAATCCGTGTGTGGAGGCACCGTGGTCAGCACCAAGAATGTTTTGTTGTCACGCGTCACACGTCCAGAAGACCTGGTGTCACTCCACCTCCATCCCTACCGCACCATCTGCAGGAACTGTGTGAGGATATTCAAGCTGCATGCGATGGATTATCACAGGACACCATTAGGAACCTCTACAGCTCCATGCCAAGATGTCTGGCATGTTGGATTAGCAAACACCGTGGCCCGACGCCATACTGAGAGACACTACTTCTGTATGTGTAGCTCAATAAATATTGATCATATCAGTCTAAACTGATCATCATTTATTGATCCTGGTAACCTTTATCTTCCTTCCCAACAGCACTGCAATCCCACACCTCCTTCTGGGTGCAGCTGTTCTCAGGTTGTTATGTAAGTAATGTAGTTAAATTTGCAAGGCAATGACGTTAAAATTTGTGTGCTGTCAATTTCCGCTCAGCTTTGACCAATGCATAAGTGTTGTCAGTGCCAGTGACAACGATCCACTCTCCAAGCCCAGACAGGGAAACCAGGAAACCCTTGTCACATCTGATGTCATTTGTTTCCTCCTCTTTGGAAGGAGGTAGTTGTGGCCTGCTGGCATAAGAATTGTCAGGAGAATGTACAATTCCTGTTTTTTCAATAATCACCACTCGGTTCCCCAATATAGGGGTAATAGTGCTGCCAGGCACCCATTACCTTCACAGCTCCTGTAATCAACCTGAGCCATTTAAACGCTTCGCTCTGTTATTGTCCCTGCTGGTAGTCACTTACGGGGGAGTTAAAGCAGAGCTTGCACAAGAGCTGCAAAAGTGTGGTCGGTTTAACAGTGGAGCATAGTAGTAGTTTTGTTAGTGGTGTGCCCAGGAGAAAAAACTGTACCCTGAAGTATACTTAACTGAAGTGTACTTAGTATACTTCCTTGAACTTACAATGTACTGAAAGTGGGCTATATTCGCATACTAACTATGTACTTAGTATGCTACATATAATCATGAACAAATTTTCTTTGGAATTGTGCCAGGGAAGGCATCCACCAAATAGATAGATGGATGGATGGATACTTTATTGATCCCAAAGGAAATTTAGCAGCCAGTAGTAGTTACACAATACAGCACAGTAAATACAAAACAAAAAGGGTTATACAGTATGAACCTAAGTAGGTAGGTACCGGCTCAGCAAATATTAGTACCTATTAAACTATAAACTTGTCAGAAACAAAGAACTTGGACTGACGCGCGCAGAGCTAAAAGTCAGTTGAGCTTTATTAAACAATCGGCCAGTTGAACACAGCACCAAAACATGACCAAACATGAAAGGAGAAAGCGAGAGCAGAGTCAAGGAACAGGCTAAGGTCAGAACCAGGGTAGGCAG
>CM067474.1:67112951-67130314 GCA_034552555.1 Semaprochilodus insignis
GGCTTATATGCAGACTGGGTGATTGAAGACAGGTGTGCTAATACTCAGGAGACCTAGAACGGGAATGATTGGTAGACTGGGGACATGTGGGTGTGATGTCATCGAGTGCACTCAAGTGCACTCTGGGAAGTTGAGTTCGGGAGGGCCTGGAGCCAGGGAAACCCGGAAGCGTGGCAAAACTATAAATAGTACAGTTCGCTATAGATAAATATATCTCACTTATTACAATGAGGCAAGAAATATGTACAAGGAAGTCTATCTACAAAAATACAGATATAACTGCAGACCCATGGAAAATATGTAAAAATCCCAGAGATAAAAAGGCAGTGCAATAATAATAAATGTGCAAGTGGCGCAGATATCAGCAGATAATGACAATACTGAATAAACATAATAAACGTGCATATATTGGTATTTAAGTAAAGTAAATCTGGCCCAAATCCAATCACAGCTGTTATTCATACTCGTGGAGGTATTACATGCTGTTAGGTCACGTATGACTCATTTTTTGTCCAGTGAGCTTATTACATTTGTGGTACATCTGCACCAACATGTCCGATCCTTCTTATTATCGGGTTTAGGTCTTCTTTGGGGGGTTTACCGCATACGTCGTGCAGTATGACTATGTATGCAGTACGACTCATAGACTTGAGGTTTGTAGGTTCAGCCTTGATCAGATTACTCTGAAGTATACTTAATTGTATAATTGCATATTGTATATACTAAGTGTACTTAGTATACTTCCTCAAACTTACAATGTACTGAAAGTGGGCTATATTCATATACTAACTATGTACTTAGTATGCTAAATATAATCATTAGTGCTATTAAATATATACATGAAACTAACTGTACTTAACTGTACTATTTAGAGACACCACTAAGATACTTAAGTACATATTAAAGTACTGTACATTTCTAGCACCTTAAAATACACGTATAATAAATATATATATATAGATAGATAGATAGATAGATACTTAGTATATTTTTTAAGTATACTAAAGTACTACTGAGGTCAAATGTACTTGTAATTATTACACTAAGCACACAAAACAATAATGTGCTTGAAATATACTTGCTGGTATTAAAGTACATTTCTAGTACATTAAATATCTTATCATAACATGAGCTACATTATACGGCCACCTTCAGCAGGAATGCTACTCAAACAGCATGACCATACTTGGTGGCCAGCTAGTCCAGGATGGAGTGCATGTTGGTCTGCATTAGTATGCAGTGTTATAGTAGCCAAACAATAAGCTATTTGATACTGTATAAACTGGACGTTCAGGTTTATGGGTCATCTGACGTGTTTTAATAGGGTGATTCGTTCTCTGCTGGAGTGAATCACCGTGTTCGGTACATGTATGAGTGCAGAGGGCAAAGATCCTCCTCCTCAGCCTTTATCACTGGTCTCCGTGTCAGTAATCTTTGCCTGCTTTGTGCCGCTATAGTGATCAGCCCGCAGACCAGCGGTGTCGATACCTCTCAAAGCCATTTCGTACACCCGAGTTACCTTCTCCAAACATGTCATTACATCGCGCAGCGGCACGGGGACGAGAGGCCTTTTGTCCTTCATCTGACTCATCATGGTAAATGCCAGCCAGCTCCCTCCTCAGCCCGGAGCCATCGACAACTTTTGTGAATGATCTTTTCAGCTGCGGCCTAATGAATGCCGGTCTCTTCCCACTGTCTGGGTAATGGTAGCTTTGGATAATGCTAATGTGCAGGGCAGATTGGGTTCAGTGGTGAAAGAACTAGCATGCTGGAGCCGTGATGCTGCGCGGACTACTGGAGCTGATGCAGGGAGAAAGGGAAGGATGCTGTGGGACGATTCTCTGCTGGGCAATACCTGCCTTAGTTGGCCGAGCTCCAGAGAGGACCATTTGGTGATTGTATTTGCTGAATTGATGAGTCTCTGAGAGATGTTTACGGCTGCTGCATCTGTTTCGCTGCGTTGCTTCTCTCCGCCTGGCGTTTTACTCCTATTGCCTGTTGCCGCACTGAAATTAAATTCCTCACATAATTGGGGTGTCAGTAGCCTATGTTCAGTTCCCTGATGTTACATCTGAGGAAAGGGTGACTTTTAATTAGGAAAGTGTTAACAAATCATTTCCAAGGGAAACGCACAATGAGGGTGCCAGAGAATTCCATGCTCTTGTTAGAAATGTCTGGTTGTATACGACACTCAACCAGCGGTGTATCCAGGATCTTATAGCAGCCAGTGCACAAAAGCTTAACAAACACTTATTAGCCAAGCCAACAATCTGATATATGACCATATATACGTATATTTCATACTGGGTAAGTCATGTAATTAAGTTATATGTGTTAAAAACAAAAAATCCCCCGTGACTTAAATGTACCTAATAGCGTGTAATAACAGCTGTGATTGGATTTGACATGGACTGGACAAGTTTCTGGATGTGGGCCACATCCAATGTTCCGACACTCTTACATCAAAGAATTGTGCAGTTGGGCCAGATTTGGTGAATGCCTTCCCTGCCACAATTCCGAGGAGAATTCCCTGTAGACTGGGATTTTAGCCACTGCTGATAGACCCGCCGTACGCTTCCATACACCTGCAGATTCAGCTACTTCCTTCACACTATGGTCTTTGGCACGCCCAAATGCAGTCACTCCTTTTAGCCAATCATTAACATCTGCTTTGGAGCCATTTTCCACACATGGAACGAGACATTCACTGCACTGTAGCACCTCTTCCCAATCTATGGATCCCGTCACTCACACCCCACAGGTATTTATAGCCCCATCATCCTTGTCCCATCTGCAGGAGCCTGAAGTTACTACCACCTTAAACATACATTTTTTGCCACTGAGCTTATGTGCATAATATATGGATCATATATATATATATATATATTATATATTATATTTTTGAAATCATATATAATCATATACTGCTCTCTCTGTGTAGAGTTGATGAAAGATAACTGGTTAAGGTACCCTGGTTGAAGTTGGTGGTGTTTCCATGGGTGCTCCGGTATCTATATGAAGGCCCAGAAAAGATTCTACAGACCCATAGAATCCTAGTTCCATAGCAGTGACCTCGTTTCTGGCCCAGTATTTACCATCTACACCACAGACTGTGTGACTCTCTTCAAGATGAGCATAGTTAGCTAGCAGCAACAGATGACCTTGGAAGTGTGCTTCTTCTGGAATCAAGGGAATTAATGCAGGGGTATTGAGGGTATCCTTCTGCTGCAGTAACAGCTTTTTGTCTTTTGAGAAGGCTTTACAATAGACATTGGAACATTGCGGCGAGAATTTGATTGTGTCCGATCACATGACCATTAGTGAGGTTATCTCAAACTAACTGAATACAGCTGTGGTTCCACAGTCCAAAGTTCGGGGCGGGCTTTATACCACACTAGCTGACACTTGCCATCAGGTACGATGACCATAGGCACTTATTCAGCTGCTCAAGTGCATCCTATTGTACTGGACATGCCATCCTATGGAGAGTATACAAGCTGCTTGTGTGCAGTTCAGCTAAATCGAATGTGCAAATATATGTGTGGAAATGCCTTTAAGCTACATCTGGGGTACCACCGTCAGCACCGGAACAGAATGGGCAAGTAGGCCTCCTTGGTTTGGCAGTGAGGAATTAGTCGGATTGGAGAAAAAGCCCCCAAGAATGTACAAGACCTCGGAGCAAACATGTCTTAAGGATCTTATCTTATTGTCTTGTTAAGAGGAAGCATTAACACTACACAGAGGCTAGTGATGCACAGCCCAATATCTTCTACTGACAGCAGGGAGTCTATAGTGGACATATTTACAGACAGAGGGGATTAAGGAGATGGAAGTGGATAGTGTTTTGAACCTGCTCCAGCACCTTCGTGTACCTGAGAGACCTGATAGCTGCTTATAAGGCTTCGCTGAATTTCTGGAAGGCAAAGCGAACAAGAGCTCAAGCATAAGAAAACTGGAGAGCCAATGAAATCGCAGGACATGCTACTGTAGTGACATCGACAGGCTGTGAAGGCCAACGCTGGCCTGATATGTGTGCCAACTGACAGTACCACATAGCTAGAGGCAAGGTCGCTGGCTATGGAGCGACTCCATAGCAAAGCTCCCTGTAGATTTTCTGTAGGATGCCAAACAGCTGAGCAGCACAATCATGGAATAAGAGACCTTGACACAACTTACGGCAAAGGCAGAAGCTTTCCAGCCATACTGGTTCTTATCATCGAGGTCGAAGCAAGAGGCCGCTCGGTGTGCAAGTGGTCTGCTCCTTGACAACAGGTCCTGGGGAAATCTGGCTTGGTTGAATGGGTACACAGTGAAGAGGCCGCAAGCCATCTGCTTTCCCCTCTGCTGTGCCTTCCGAGGTAGAGTTATAGAGGACAGCTCCGAAGCTGAGAGGTCATCGTTGTCTTTGTTTGCTAAATGCCCTGAGGGTATCAATGTAATACCGGTCGTGTGATGTGTAATCACTGAACGAAGGAGAGGACTCTGTGATAGCACTTCATCACTTGATGGCAATATGTCTAAAGGCAACCTTGCATTGAAGAAATCATTCTTGTAGCTCAGGGTGTGCTGATCTAACTGTAGACTCCCTACTGGTAACAGGTTAGCTTTAACTTGCTCCAGGCTCAGACAGGAGATGTATGCTGAGTGGATCCCTCAGGAGTTGGGTCCAGTATCCAGAGCAGAACTTTAGGTGCTAGCAGAGATAAGTCGATATAATTTCTAGGAGCGTCTCGGCAGTGATTAATTCTGAGAGCTTGGTAAGGGGCTCCTAAACTCATTAAAACTGCTACATAGGGCGGCCGTGGGTAGCGCCGTTGCCTTACAGCAAGATGGGCCTGGGTTTGATTCCCATCTGGGGTGTCTGGGACCCTTTCTGTGTGTATTTCTGGGTGCTCCGGTTTCCTCCCACAGTCCAAAGACATGCAAGTCAGTTGAATTGGAGATGCTAAATTGCCCCCTAGGTGTGAATATGTATGTCTGTGTGTCCCCCTTGCAATGGACTGGTGGGCTGTCCAGGTGGTTTCCTGTCCTCTGCCCAGTGAGCACTGGGATAGGCTCCAGCACCCCCCATGATTAGCAGATTAGAAGATGAATGTGTGCATGTCCATGCTGGCCACAGGAAAACTTGTCTTCATGCAGGATCTGAGCTTTCTGTGTGCTACCGTGTTTTCTACAGATACCACCAAACTTCCCTTGTACACTTGTATATTTGCATACATCAGTTTTACAGTCCAGTAATATGGCGATGGAGTATACCTTTATGAAGCTTGAAATCTCTGTATTCAATACCTGCAAACCATTTTGTGCTCCATGATTCACGGCAGCTATGATCATCTCATTTGGGACATAAGCACAAAACCTAGTGGAATAGGCATGGATCCCTTTCGAGATCCGTGAGCCAGGTGGAAATAAACTCTAGCCTCTGTTACTCTTTTGGGGAAACAACTTGAGAGTATTCTGCTTTCACATGAGATCAAGATCATGACAGTAGCCCAGAGTATGTGGGAACAGCACCCCCTTTTTCTTTGGGTATGGCGTTTTAGGCAAAACCTTGAAGAAGAGGGTGATAGCTCAAGCAGACATTCATCAAGGCTGTATTCACCTGGGTCGTGGTGGTTGGGTGGGAAATATGATGATATTTTACAATAATTGTGATAATTATGGCACAATACACTTTTCTAAGCTTATGGTGGATGTCATCAGTACTTAAATATGTCTAACTACATATTTCAATATAAGTAAGCATGAATAGGCCTGTTTTATTGGACTTAGATAGATAGACAGATAGATAGATAGATAGATAGATAGATAGATAGATAGATAGATCACTTTATTAATGGTACAGGGTGTAAGGACAAAAGACTCCAAACCGACGTGTGCAGAACTAAAAGTCAGGGTAGCTTTAATAACAACAGCACAATCAAACCAAGCAGCAAAACTCAGAGCAACATGGGGAGAAAGAAAGGACATAGTCAGGGACAGGCGCAGGTCAAAACCAGTGAGAACAAGCAGCGGCAGCAAACAGGTTGAAAGGGCGAGACGAGAGGGAGAGTAAGAGAGCGGAAAACAGAGGTCCAAATCCAGAGAGAAACAGGCGAGATCCAAGAGGGGAATAGCAAAAGAGTAGTCGAGAACAAAGGTCAAAATCGGAATACACACAGATCAGATGCTGATAAATGCTNAGAGAAACAGACGAGATCCAAGAGGGGAATAGCAAAAGAGTAGTCGAAGGAGGTCAAAACCGGAATACACACAGATCAGAATAAACGCTCAGAATTGCAAACAGTGTCGGCAAAGCTTCGCAGGGAGCACATGGAAACCGGGGCTTTAAATACAGACAGTGATTAATGACAGCTGGACTAGAACTCCGGTGACCCGGAGCGAATCGGAGAAACGAACCCGGAGCATGTGGACGTGACATCATAGGGTGTGGGCCACTGGGAAGTGGAGTCCGGGGGAGCGGGGAAGCCGGGGAAACCCGGAAGCGTGACACAGGGCAGTACAGTACAGGGCAGTATAGTACAGTATAGTATGGTATAGTATAGTACAGAGCAGTTTGTAAAATACTGGTAGGTTTATCATTATTACTATAGGGTTTTATATGTGGCCCCTACAGGTTCCGCGTCATCTGTTTCAGTGTCTTACATCTCAGAAAAACGTTTGTATTGTCATGCGTATTGTTGAATTCTCTTTGCTGCCTTGGTAAACTAAGAGGTCATGTTCTTTAGAGATGCACACAAGGCCAAAACAAACGCTCACTCTTTTTCTGATTTGGTTTATTGGTTACATGTCAAAATGAGAAACACAGGCCAATTTTTGCCCCGCCACCTTTGGAGGCGTGTCACTACCCCTATTATTTCCACTACTCAACCTAAGTATATAGCCAGCCTTCTTGCTGGGGCACCAAGCGTACCAAGCCAGGACGTACAGGTGGAGCTACAAATACCGCAACCATTGATTTGTCTTCACATCCTGGTCACAATGTAATGGTATGATAGTAGCTAACGTTACCTATGCTAGCTACTCGCTTTCCATCTGGACATAGACACACAGTAGATTAAAGTTGATCCTCACTATGGAACTCTCAGTTTAAGATGATCTGCTTCAATCGGCAAACACGGATACAATCACACAGCATGGCTGCTACTTACAGGCTGCTGTTGGGCCTGTGATGCTAATAAAGCTGGAACTGCTTCTCTCTTCAGGCTCTTCAGGGTCAAACGCTGAGCGGAGCTGCTCCATATTGTCCAAAAGTTTGGGAGACTGTCCGGAGTGATATGTACAGACTGCAGGATTAAAGTTTTCCGAGATCCTGTTAAAGATGTGGGATCCTGTTCGCCAGCTTCTTATCAACATTTTCCGTTCCACCTTAAATGGTGTCACAGTTACATTCTGGCGCCTGTACAGGCTGTACTATTTAAGGAGGAATGGGACATTGGATTAAGAAGCTGCTGAATGGGAAGCAACACATCAGCTTAATTTAAAGATGAGCATCAACCATGCACCGCTGACAGTTCGGCTCCCGTCCCGTTTATAGCCTACACAGTAAAGTGGCCGCAAGCCATCTGCTTCCATCTGGTATGACTTATGTGTATGTATATGACGTTACATGTACAAGTGCTCACAGTGCTTTAGTGTGATGGCAAACGGTACTTGACCAGGATATGTATGGATGGTATTGGGTTCAGAATGGTATCCGTGCCCTGCAGGAAAGTCTCCTGATGGGACAAATATTATGGAAATACCATTGTATCTAATATCAACAGTAAACAGTTTAGAACAAAAACCAGATTCATCTTCAATAATTCATATCTCTAGCCTGCCTGTACGCTCCATTCTGCTCAGCTATCTTGGAATGTACTGCGTTATTAGTGCTGACCTGTTGTGCTCTCACTTTCTATTTCCATAATGCATGACTAGCAGCGATAATAGCCAATATTTTCTTCTTTCAGAATGCAGAGGCCAGCTATGACTTCAGCAGCAATGACCCGTACCCGTACCCCCGCTACACGGATGACTGGTTTAACAGGTAATCAGCACTCTGTCAAAGAGTTTGGCTTTGTGACTCAAGGCTGTGCGAGGGGGTTGCGGGAGAACAGTGAGGATGAGCGCGCTGACCCGAGTCTGTGTTTCCTGGCAGTGGTTGGCTGAAGGACTGCTCGCTTCTCCGTATTGATTTTCCTTACACGTAACCCCATTAAGTCATCTTTCTCTCCGGGCTCTTGGCCTGGCTGCATAAATACGGGGCGCACATTGACTCCTCATAGAGTACTTCTGTTCCTTTCTTATCTATGCCCTTTCTTTCTTATGTACACCCCATTACGTTCTTCCTACATGATTTTAAAGCCCTTTGTAAGATTATGTTTCAAGCAGGCTAAGATATGGCGAGTGTGGGCTGCTGGGAATCGCCCTGTAAGGCCTGGAATAGTCAGGGTGAGGTGCCCAATTGAGAATTGATTTATGATATAAATTATACATTCTGTAAAACATAGAGGCCAAATTGATGCAGCATTCACCAGGAGGGCCTATACCCCAGGTATTGGCACAGTGTGCAAACCCAGCTACTACTAAGGTGGTAGTAACTTCAGGCTCCTGCAGATGGCGCTGCACGAGGATGATGGGGCTATAAGTACCTGCTGGGTGTGAGTGACGGGATCCATAGATTGGGAAGAGGTGCTACAGTGCAGTGAATGTCTTGTCCCATGTGTGGAAAATGGCTCCAAAGCAGATGTTAATGATTGGCTAAAAGGAGTGACTGCATTTGGGCGTGCCCAAGACCATAGTGTGAAGGAAGTAGCTGAATCTGCAGGTGTATGGAAACGTACGGTCATACGGGTCTACCAGCGGTGGCTAAAATCCCAGTCTACGGGAAATTCTGTTTCTGGCCTACATCCAGAAACTTGTCCTGTCCATGCCAAGTCCAATCACAGCTGTTATTGGTGCTCATGTGGGTATTACATGCTATTAGGTACGACTCAATCACAAGGGAACTCAGTGTTTGTCCGGTGAGCTTATTTGAAAGAGGAGCAACAGTGTTTGAGGCTCATGGTATGTCAGTTCTATGTACTGAACTCTCCTTATTCAACTATAGCAATGTAAACCCTGTTCTCCATTCTATGGTAACTTTAATAAAATATTGCATATGGTACCTTTAATGAAATATAATGAAATATTGATATTAGAACTAGATGTTTTGATGATAACCACAGTTAAAATGGATTTTGTCAAGGAAATGGTCAACCGCACACATGCATTAAATTGCTACTCATTCTATTGATGTTAGTTGCCTTTATTCTAGTGTTAGTCTTTGGCTCAGACGAGCATCTTTCCAGTTCCAGTATTCCCATGTGCCTTACTGTATCAACAACCTGACGCTCTGATTCTGTATACAGGCTCTAAATGTGTGTGCGTATGCAGTGGAAGGTGGCAGGCAGAAGGTGCTCAGCAGGGACAGCGACAGCTCAGATTGGCATGCGTCCTTCTTTAGCACGGCTCTGCTCACAGACTCAGCCTTAATGACCACTGGCAGCTTATTACACCTTCCATCACCAGTGCCTTGCAGAATCCACAGCAGGCAGCTCGCGACAGCTCAAGGACAGGCAGTCTAATAAAACAGAAGGACCAGCATATCTTGGTCTTTGTCCTCTCCTCCGAGCGGTTGTGTGTGAGCGAGAGGGAAGAGCCGCGTGCGATGGCAGCAGTAATATCATCAGTGCTGCAGACTTGCAGGCTAATCAGACACTTATTTATAAATAGAGCCGCTCTGTCTGGCTGAGAGTGATGGGAGTCACCCACTGTCTGTCACGCTGGGCTTCCTCCACGGCTGAAGTTCCCTTTCTAGGCTGGCTTGGAAACAGCTGTGTGTTATGCTTAGGGTGGATAAGAGCATCACTGGAGCAGACTAAAAGACTCTTTTTGCCCATGCTTTGAACGTGCCGCACCTGTCGTACCTGTCAGGAGTTAAAGGGTCCGTATGATGGAATTAGTTTCATTTGGCTGTAATAATACGTTTGTAGTAGTATCTCATTGTAGCTAACGGTTTCAGAGTATGCTGTCCATTACTCAGTCTGTCTAATCTTTAAACGAGGCTTTTAGGAATTCATTGTTTTGTGATGTCACAAAAACCAAACGCATTTTCATATGTCAGCTTACAGCAGCTTAGCCCATGAAATTACACTCATTGTCAAACGAATAGCTGCACAAATAGCTGCACCCAGATGTAAACAACCGACAGGAATGAATCTTGCTGGGTAGGTTTGACATCATGACACATGCAAATGATTCAGCTTTCCCACTCGACCACGCATGTGACGTAAGCAACAACAGGCTTTATCGCTGTACCTGACTGACCCAACAGCCACAACTGTGGACATTCAGCGAGCAGTGATGTCCTCCATGAGTCATCCTGTTAGTGCAGCACCATTGGCAGATGGCTGCACAATGCAGGACTGCATGCACGCAGACCGTTACGATGACTGTCCTTAACACCACGTCACCGTCACCAAAGACTGCAATGGTGTCGTGCCAGTCTGTCATGGAGTGACTCAGAATGGCAGCGGGTCATCTTCAGTGACGAGTCCCTTGTCTTGGTGGAGACAACCAATGAATCCGTGTATGGAGGCACCGTGGTCAGCACCAAGATGAATGGTTTGTTGTCATGCATCATGGGATGCATGGGATGGATTATCACAGGACACCATTAGGTATCTCTACAACTCCATATCGAGACGTCTGGCATGTTGCATTAGCAAACATGGTGGCCCAACAACACCATACTGAGAGACACTACTTCTGTATGTGTAGCTCAATAAATATTGATCATATCAGTCTAAATTTATCATATTTTCATTTACTTCCTTCCCAACAGCACTGCAATCCCACACCTCCTTCTGGGTGCAGCTGTTCTTTTAATGATGAGTATACAAGGAGTGTTTCAGCCTGAAATGCTTTTTGAATGCGGCTCAATATAGGACAGCCTAGCATTTTCCGAGTAGCAACTGCATCTTGGTGCTATAGTGCACGATTGATTGCCAACAATGATTGGTTTCTATCTTTCATGAAGAATAGAAAACTCTGGGCTGTTGGCTTGTATTTTGTATCAGTGGGTTTTCAGCTCTATTCTAAGTACAGGGAAATGCATGAAGATCATCATCTGTGGTAGTCAGCTGTACACTGCAGCTGCAGCAGATGTAGTATCACTATAAGAGGACAGCAGACACGGAGCCCCTATTGATTTTAGATTATGCATGTTAAATTCTGGAGTCTCCTTTTGCCGTGAGGGGAAATACTAGCATGTGGAACATTGCATCAGACAGTGATCGTGATTAGGAGAGGTTTTAAGTGCCTTGACTAAGTCCAGGATACATCTGAAGAGGGCTCCTGGCTTCACTGCAGGCTCCAGCAGATGGCACTGCACGAGGATGATGGAACTAAAAATTCCTGCGGAGTGTGAGTGACGGGATCCATGGATTGAGAAGAGGATACCAGTCTACAGGGAATTGTGCCAGGGAAGGCATCCACCAAATCTGGCCCAACTGACCAATTCTTTGATGTAAGAGTGTCTGAACATTGATGTGGCCTACATCCAGAAACTTGTCCAGTGCATGCCAAATCCAATCACAGCCGTTTTTTGTGGAGGTGTTACACACTGTTAGGTACCTTTTTGGTCTCTGATCTACAAGTACTGACCAGTGTTCAGAAAATCCATATTGTATTATATTGTTATGTAATTTTATTACAGTAATGATATGTATTGTCATAATCTACTGGAATTCACTGTTACTTAAATAGGTATCCACCTATAAATACAGAGGTAATACAGTGGTTTGCAAAAATTATTCAACCCCCCTTTGAAGGTCATCAACTCAGAACAGAAGCTTATATCACCATTCAAATATATGGTGAATGGACCCACAGAAATGGCCCAAAAAGTCTGGTTCTATTGGTGTCTATTAAAAGTACAGTACGTTTTTTCCCTGCTCCTACAAGCTCCTGTTAGCTTCTGGGAGATGCGAGCTTTTGCTCTGACGGCAGTAATATTTTTGCTGTCAGTGTAATAGCTGTGAGCTCATATAATTTAACAGCTATCAAAGCCAAAATAAATTCTGTGTGCAGAAACTGGAAGGAAATTGCCATAACACTTGGTGTAATGTTTGGGGAAATTCTGGCAAGCGTCAATAGAAAATATGCTCAGAGACAAAAACTGCACTGTAAAGGCCTGTAAACAGGAGACGAAGTCAGTGGAACACCAAACATTCAGCCAATCAGAACACAGAAGCGCATCTACTTTACATATAGCGAGAGCTTCAAACCTCTCTCTTATGAAAAACTGAATACAGAAAAACTAGAGATGTGTATTTCCTGAAGATAATGCTGAGTGATGGCACAACTTAAGCTTGATGCTAGCCGGCTACTAAGGTGCTGTTAATAATGAATGGGAGTCTGTGCGACATGACACAGAGGAGTGCAGGTCAGTATGAAGTACATGCAGTTTGGTTGCTGTAGGTTAAAGGAAACAATAGGGTTTGGGTAGGGACCAAATTGAATGGGAGTTTATGGGAAGAATGAGGGATGATTAAAAGACACATAGAGGAGTGCAGGTCAGTATGGATTAGAGTTTGGGGATCTGCCCTGAGTGAGTACATGCAGTATGGTTGCTGTAGGTTAAAGGAAACAATAGGGTCTGAGTGGGGGTGAAAGTGAATGGGACTCTATGGGAGGAAACAGACAAACAGATGAGTGTGGGTCAGACCAATATTGAATTTGTGCTTGGGGGTCTGCCCTGAGATCGTGAAGGTGAAAGGGTGTCTGTCGCTCAAGCAGGATTCTGAATGAGAAAAAATTCTTATGCAGTGGTGCTCACCATGTAGTATCTGGTGCTCACCACATAGTTTCTGGTGTTCACCTGACAGTAACTGGTGCTATTTGATAGTGTCTGGTGGTATCTGGTAACATCTGGTGGTATTTGGTGCTCACCTGGTACTATCTGTTGCTATATGGTGCGCACTTAATGGTATCAGATGCTCACCTTATAGCCCCAGATACTATGTGGTGGTGCTCATCACATAGTATCTGGTGCTCACCTGACAGTAACTGGAGCTATTTGGTAGTAAAATAAAATCGGAATTTAACAAAGGTTTTCCGAAAAGCCGAGGTTGGAACAAAAGGTTCTGTACAAGCACACCATTCCCCATCAGACCAAACATTCTGGAGTTGGTATGGTGTTGGTATCCTGAGAATTGCGGGACTAGTTGCCCAATCACTAATTATACAGACCAGCTAATATCAGTCGAGTTCTAGTTTTGGTCCCACTGTCCCTCTTTGTTAAGAGTTCTTTGGTAGATTATAATACCTGCTTTGTGGTGGTCCTGTGGGGGTCCTGACCATTGAAGAACAGGGTAATACAGTATACAGAGAAACAGATGGACTACAGTCTGGAACTGTACAGCTACAGAGTGCTCCTATATGGTCAGTGGAGCTGACACAGTNATGTTATGGTTGATTGGTGCACCTTGTTTGAACATGCTAAGTCACATTAACTGCCCAATCTTTGGAAGGCATTGAATACGTTTGGTGAGCCAATCATAAATGTGTAATGAATCTAGGTTTGGGGTCTTTCTGAAATCTTTGTTTGAGGGATATTTATACCCCCGGAATCTCACCTGAAATTACACACTGCCTAGAGAAACCAATTTGAGAGGATGTACAAAAGGCTACTTTTAAATACCCGCACACAAAATCAATTTAACCAGTTTATTTCAGACGGTGCTGGCAACGTACCAAGAGCTCCAGTGAGAGCAAATTAAAGCGAGAACTGATCCATGTAATTTCAGTGTTTATTGCTATGTAATGTTTCAGCGAATGGACGATTTTGCATGAAAATTGAGTTGAAATTGCAAAAGTCAAAAATTGCACCTCATTGTCATGGTGAATTAAAGCAAACAGATGGTTGAAAATGAGCTTTATAGTCTCTGCCGAGTATATAAAGCCTTACATTACAACAGCATTTCTCGAGGAGCCTGATGTTCAGGAAGACCGTGGAAAGTGTGTTTGTGCCTTTGTACTTCTCATTGAAATGCTGCAGAGGGAAACATTTTGGTGGGGACTCTGAACAGGTTTTAGTATCTGGTGCTCACCTGGTAGTATCCGGTGCTATATGGTGATCACCTGATAGTATCCGGTGCTATATGGTGATCACCTGATAGTATCCGGTGCTATATGGTGATCACTTGATAGTATCCGGTGCCATATGGTGATCCCCTGATAGCATCAGACCTCACCTTATAGCACCAGATGCTAGGTGATGGTGCTCACTACATAGTTTCTGCTGCTCACCTGGTAATATCTAGTGCGCACCAGATTTTTTTTTACCTTCAAGAGATCCATATGCTTTGATTACTTTCTAGGTGTGTTTATACATTTGAACTTCTCATTGGAAGAATACAGTGGCCAAACAATGGTGGGGACATGTTTGCAAGTTGTTAGTCCCATTGAAATATTAATAATTAACAGAAACTTCCAGATCTAAATATTGAACTACATTTGAAACCATGTGATATTTGATTTCTGTGGATTAAGAACAAGTCCTGAATCTGCTCATGTCATGCATCTGGGGCTCACAGTATCTGGAGCTCAACTATCTAGTACTCACCTAATAGTATCAGATGCTATCTGGTGCTCATCTTATAGCACTAGATCCTATGCGGTGGTGGTAGTACCTGGTGCTCACCACATAGTTTCTGGTGCCCATCTGACAGTATCTGGTGCTATTTGGTAGTGTCTGGTAGTATCCGGTGGTATTTGGTGCTCACCTGATAGCCCCAGATACTATGCAGTGGTGCTCATCACATAGTATCTGGTGCTCATCACATCATTTCTGGTGCTCACCTGATAGTATCTTTTGCTATCTGGTGCTCACCTGGTAGTATTCAGTGCCATATGCTGATCACCTGATAGCATCAGGCCTCCCCTTACAACAGCAGATACTGTGTGGTGGTGCTCACCACATACTATCTGGAGCTCACCACATAGTTTCCGCTGCTCACCTGGTAATATCTAGTGCGCACCAGATTTTTACCTTCAGGAGATCTATATGTTTTGATTACTTTGTTAGTGAAGTTAACACATCTTCTACAGGAGACTTTAAAAAATGAAAATTTTCTGCAAATTTTTGCACCACATCTGTTTAAATGCTGAGTTTGACAATCAGTAACGAACATAATATATTAGTTTTATGTTTTGTTTGTCACAGTAACTGTGATTTAAAATGTGCAGACATGTTTTTTTCTCATTTTGATATCAACATGCAAAACGTGTAATATGACCACACTTTTGCAAATGACTGCAATCTGTACCTTTCCTGCTAATTCCTGCTTTTTTCCTGTTTTCTGAATGCGTATGTCCAGCCATGGGACCAGGTGTGCTGGAGAGGTGTCCGCAGTGGCTAACAACAACATCTGTGGAGTAGGAGTGGCCTACAACTCCAAGGTGGCAGGTACGTCTCATATAGGTTGTCATGGTTGTTATGATGCTTATCTTCATCCTCATGTCCGTGATGTTTGCCCATAACGGTTTTAGGGGAAACACTCTGGTGTTCTCCAGTGTTGCCCTCAGGTCGTATACTCATATGCCAAAACGTATGTGAACAAAAGAAAGAGCAAGATGAACGAATGAATTCAGTTCTTGCAGAGGGCTTAAAATCCGGAAATGAATTCTCATTATCACTGAGATTGCCTGAGGCTATAACGACAGCCTGAGGTGAATGGGAGGCTTTCAGGTGACGAGATGGAGAGAGTGACCTGACTCTTATCTCGGTGCAGGCATCCGCATGCTGGACCAGCCTTTCATGACGGACATCATCGAGGCCTCCTCCATCAGCCACATGCCACAGGTCATCGACATCTACAGCGCCAGCTGGGGTCCCACTGACGACGGCAAGACGGTGGATGGACCCCGCGAGCTCACCTTGCAGGCCATGGCAGATGGCGTCAACAAGGTACTCGTGGGAAACGTAGTGTCTGTCAGTTTCAATAGAGGATTGTTTTGTTCGGCCGCAGCAGAGTACACTTCATTTCAGGTCCTCGCTGCATGTTTCATGGAGCTGGCGCACCTGCGGTTGGGTGAAAAGAGCCCACCATTACAAGTGTAACAGCTGCTGCTAACTCATAACCACTGGAGACTAGGGTCCCCCAGGCCACCCCAATTTTTCATACCAGCCAACCGACGGAATAATTCATCTCCAGGTTGAGCTCCAGGCGCTCGAGGGACTTTGATCTATATGAAGTGCAATTTCATGAGGCCCAAAGAAGCTCATGGTGTAAAATGCCAAGCTGTGCCGATGCTTTCCAGACGTGACTAACAGGGCTCATAGTAATGGCCTCAAATTAACGTCTTGATGAATTAATCACCGCACCGTGGAGCGATGCCCTCAAGTTCCATGAGGGTTCAGGAAGCGTCGCTGAGTAGGTGCCACTGCCACCCTCTTATTCGTCCCTCTAGAACCGGCCAGAACAAACAATACTAATCAAGCCATATTCCACTCAAACACTCTGTGGTAATGGTGGCTTATGTAAGCCTTTTTTTTCCGCCTGCGCTCTGAAAAGCCTCCCGTTGATGAGGGGGAGGCGCGGAGGGGAGGAAAGTAATTCACATAGATATTTCCCATGCAGTAGCCGAGCTCCCCCTATTCTCCTGGGCAGTTCTACAACACTTGTTACCGTGGCCAATCACTTTAACTCTAAACATGTCACTTGGTTTCGCATCTCCAGTCTGTGGCTTGGGCCTAGTGCAAATTGCCAATGGCTAATGGAGGGAAATGGTGCTGAGTGTGCCGCTGCGGTTTTATCAAAATACTCCACTCAGTGAGCTGAGGCAGCATACAAGATGATCTCATATGCTTGTAATCACGTACGGTCACTTAGCCCAGACTGTAATTTAGACATATTTCCCAGGACCTGGTAAAAGAACAGAAATGCCATTCACCCAAAACACTCCAGCCATTCTTTTCTATTATCATTGTGTTCTGAACCAACACTCTTATAGTCAGGGGTGGAAAGGGACAGGTTGGCAAAAACGTGTTCTAAAATATCTGTTTCTGTCGCATTCTCAAGTTGAAATATACTCTCTTGAAAAAAGATCGTTTTCAAGGGTTCTATAGTAAGGACAACAGACTTTTATAGAACCATGAACACTCAAAGAACTATCTGAATGATTAAATCGTTCTTTAAATTGTGAAATGGTTATTCAGGTTGATGGAGAATGGAGAACAACGTCACATCATTACATTAAACCATTGTCCTGGTCTAGACCACTAGATCTGAGTCAAGACCAAGACAGGGACACATTGAGTCCAAGTCAAGACCAAG
>CM067474.1:67130814-67166185 GCA_034552555.1 Semaprochilodus insignis
TAGAGACTCAGGCTGTAATTAATCCAGGTTTAGATACTCAGGCTGTGGTTAATTCAGGTTTAGAGACTCTGTAATTAATCTAGGTTTAGATGCTCAGGCTGTGATTAATCCAGGTGTTCTTCCTTTTAGGTAAAGCACAAGGTGCTATACAAATAAATTTGCCTTGCCTTGCCTTGGCTCAAGATGGGATTAATCCAGGTTTAGATACTCAGGCTGTGGTTAATCCAGGTTTAGTGACTCAGACTATGATTAATCTAGACCTGGATTAATGATTAGATTAATATATAGCTAATAGCTAGCTGGCTTATTAGCTAGAGCCGGCACTGTACCCACCCTAAACTGTTGTGGATCCAGCAGGAAAGTATTAAAACAGACACAGCAGCAGTGAAAACACTGGTGTCTGAATACCTCGAACTCCTGACTCACCTTCTAGGCCTGCTAAAAGATAAATGTGAGAAGACTGAAGATGAAGTTAGGATTCTCCCTCTTCCTGTTTGCTTAACTGGACTCTGGAGGTGATTTATGGTCAGTGAGGTCAGAGCTGTGTTAGTATTGTGAGAGCGTGAGACAAATGTTTCTGTTATCATGATTGATCTCACAAGCATGACACTACTGTGATCAGCCACAGTCCCGTAGTGCAGGTCAGCAGTGTGATTTCATATCTTCATAAGGAGCTACGAAGCATTAGGTCTCTTTACTAATGACTATGATTGTTCCGCATGAGCAGAAGCAGGACCTGAGTCCAGGACCCTTAACAAGAAAACCTCCAAACATCTCCAAAAGAATTGCTTCATAGAAAAAGGACAGAAAACTGCAGCTTTAAACTGGACACAACAGCAGTAGAGACCACCACCCAGCCCTACTGAATAGCCAAGATAGCAGGCAGGACATCAGTTGTCATACAACTCTCACTGATGGTGGGCACTAACACTTCACCACCACCCGACTAAACAGTCCCACAGCCACCACAGAACATGACCTGAAGCACATCTACACATCTTCAGACTCACAGTCCCACTTATTTGCATGCTTTAAGCCTCTCTTACTGAAGTGCTACCATTGGTGCTCCTCGCTGGCGACTCCGCATGGCCACGCCTCATGGTCAAGCAAACCAGTAGTGGGGTGCTACGTTGCAAAGCCTGAGCAAAGTCGCTGGCCATGCAGGGGCATGCTGTGCCCCCTTAGCTCTTTTCCAACGATATGGTACCGGTGCCGGTGCCAGAATCTCAAACCATTCTGCACTTTTCCACCACAAGTAATGTTGTAGCCGGCAAAATGAAGTCGCTCGTCTGGAACCGCTGAGTGGATCAAACACAGCAGTGCTGCTGGACACCTCTGTGTCACTGCTGGACTGAGAATCGTCCACCAAGGTGGACCAGCAAAGTAGGAGTGTCTAATAGAGTGGACAGTGAGTGGACACAGTGTTTAAACACTCCAGCAGCACTGCTGTGTCTGATCCACCCACACCAGCACAACACACACTAACACACCACCACCACGTCAGTGTCACTGCAGTGCTGAGAATGATCCACCACCTACATCGTACCTGCTCTGTGGTGGTCCTGTGGGGGTCCTGACCATTGAAGAACAGGGTAATACAGTATACAGGGAAACAGATGGACTACAGACTGTAACTGTAGAACTACTCCAGAGTGCTCCTATATGGTCAGTAGAGCTGATAACATGGACAGTGAGTGTAGATACTTTGAGGTGGTCATAATGTTATGCCTGACATTAGCCACGCAGCATTGAAAACAGGTTTTTTATCTGTCATACTGGAGTTTTTATAATCTGTTTCAGAATAGAAAGTAAGCCCTTGTGTCTGACTGAATCTATGAACGAACAGTGGTCACCACACTTGCCAATGTTCATACTTGTATTGATGCAATGTACTTTATTCCCGTGGAAATGATGCACATGTTCAGTGCGTTATTGCGCTGTCTGTGCATTTTCCTTCAGGAGTCGGCAGCGCTCCCACATGAGCCTCACATCAGCAGATTCAAAGAGAGTGAAATTTAGAAACCCACATGCCTCTGAATGTGAGATCAAGTTTATCTGCTATTGTTAGGCCCAGCTGTAGGTTTACAGTAGCGCTACAGACTGCTGACTCTACAGTAGTTGGGAGCTGTGCTGGGTATGGTTGCTGAAGCTGTGCTGGATCCTCTTTTTTTATGTCCTGATTTCTGCATCCAGACGGTTTTGCTTTTCCTCGGAAACCTCACCGATGGCCGGGATCCCAGATTCGAGAAGGTTTCTTTGGAAACCAAATAAAACATTGTGGTCGGAACTGAAACTGCTCTGAAGTTTGAGCTGTTAGACAGACTGTGGTGTGGAGAGAAGCACAATGGAGTGGAGATCCAAACGGGACGGTGGAACTGCAGTTCTTCGAGGCAGGTTTAGGACACGAGGACCGATTTCTGTGTCTTTATTTACCTTTGAAAGGGAAACACGGACAAATCCCACCGATTTGTAAAACCTTCTCCATAGTGCAGTGGTTGAGATGTAATTCATTCAGAGTGGTTTGGTGTGACGTGGTTGATTGTAGACGCTCAGATGTTCTTTACAGTGGTGGTGATGGGCCTTATTGCTGTACCTGACTGACTATAGAAGGTCGTCCTGTTGCGCCTGCTTTCCATTCTGACTTGCTGTTGTGTTGGTAGCATCCTTTGCAAATGAAGAATGCCGCAGAGAAGAGTTCGAAAGCAATTCCAGCAGCTGGAAGAGTTGGGGAGGGGTCACATCGTAGGGCTCCAGGAAGCAGGATGGTCTTATCAGTGTATTGCACCCCATATCATTTGTGTGGACACTACCATAGCTCGCTGTTGGCAGCAGTGGATAGAAGACAGCATTCACCAGTGACATGAAGGATCTGGGAGACCTACACGAACCACGGAGAGGGAGAATGGACAAACTGTCCAACATGGGGCTTCTCTCACTTTTCTGATTTTGGAGGTGCATGTCTGGTTCCTATCATGTCCACTGTAAACGATTCCGACTCTAGAAGAGATCATTTCACATCAGTCCACTCTGAATGACTTTGTATACGTCTAAACCATCTTTACATCTTTAATTATGCAAATGGTTTGACACCTCCAATGATGTCAGTGTCACTGCATTGCTGAGAATGATCCACCACCCACATAATAATAATATATAAGTAATAAACAAGTAATACAGTATACAGAGAAACAGATGGACTACAGCCTGTAACTGTAGAACTACAGCGTGCTCCTATATGGTCAGTGGAGCTGATAACATGGACAGTGAGTGTAGATACAAGCAGGTAGTGTATATGTATAATCTAAATCCATCTCAGCACTACGCACGTACGCATGTATGCATATACTGAGAATTCCCGGTAGAAGGGGGCGTTCACATGGTCCTCGGTCCTTGAAAACATTCTGTGTTTTTTCCAGCAGACTGAAGTCAACATTCAGGTTTAATCAGCTTGTGTAAGAATTTCCATCTTGGCCGGTACACCTGTTAGGGCGGTGCCTCTGAACACAGCTGGACTCAGTGTGGTCATTGAGCTGCTGGTGGTTGGCATTGGGAAGTGTTGGGGTGCTGCCATTACTCAGTCTTACGAGAAGCCACTCCTGTTGGCATGTATGAGGCCGTGTCCTTTGGTAATCAGGAGCAGTTTTGCTATTAACTCATTCGAGTGACCATTTTAAAGACAGTCACTTAAAGGGCCCAAAACGAAAACTGACCACTTTGAATTCACTATCATTGTGATGTCATAACCAACTCATTTACATATATCCAACAGCAGCTTAGCCCCACCCAATGGTTGCTGTAGTTTTGCTAGGTGGTTGCTAGGGTATCCCAGCCAGTTGCTAGGGTGTTGCTAGGTGGTTGCAATGGTATCCCAGTCTTTGCTATGTGCTGCTAAATATGTATGGGAGTGTATGTGAGGAATGGGGGATAAATAAACGAGTGTGGATTTGCACCGAGTATATGCAGTTTGGTGACTGTAGGTTAAAGGAAACAATAGGATTTGGGTTGGGCCAAAAACGAATGGGACTCTATGGGAGGAATGAGGGATGGAGAAAAGTAAAAAAACAGACAGGTGCAGATCAGACCAACATTGAATTTGCGCTCAGAGGTCTGCCCTGAAATAGTGTAAAACGATGTCTGTCAGTCGAGGAGAACTACAGTAGATGAACGTACACTTTTACGTCCTAGTCGTTCTTAATGGGAAAGATTTTTGAATTTGAAGTTTTTCAGAAAACCGTACAGCAGATCAAAAAGGACTCCATTCCTGATCAGACCAAACATTCCAGAGCGGGAATGGTGTTGACATCTTAAAAACTGTCAAACATCTTGAAAACTATGGACCAAAACTCCCTATTCATTCTAAATGGGAAACATTTTTAAATTTGAAGTTTTCGGAAAACCGTACATCGGATCAAAAAGCTGTGTACAAGGACAGTTCCTGATCAGACCAAACATTCTGGGAAGCTGGAATGATCTCAAAACTGTGAAATGAGTTAGTGGACAAAAAAAATCCCTNAAAGCAGAAGAAGAAGAAGAAGCAGTAGAAGTAGAAGAAGAAGAAGAAGAAGCAGAAGAAGAAGAAAAATCCCCAAACGATAGTGGGGAGCATTGCAAAGCAAGGGGTAAAAAATAAACTCCAAGAAAACTGGTGTGCGGGCCCTTTAATATTACTTCATGCTTTCAGATTAATGTACAGGCAGCTCATTACCCATCCATCAAGAAGAGGTGCAGCTAAGTGTGCGGTACTGAAACAACACAAGCTTTCAAACAGCATTAGTGCTCTAGGACTGCCACTACACTACATCCGCCAGGGCATCCGGCCTGAGTGCCGAGCGATTGTTCACATTTCCCTATGAACACTTCTCAGCTTGTGTCATATCTGTGTGTAGGTCTAAACGCAGTGCAGCACTTTATTTACACCGTATGATCTGCGGTACGCTGATGCTGATGTATGTGTGTGGCTCTATGCCGTTCTCTGCAGGTCGTGTGCTTTGTCAGAATGCAAGAACGTAAGAATAGACCACTAACTGGAACCTGAACCACATGAAAGATCCGTTTTACCACTTATGTGCTTTTTCCGAGAAACTGATCACGGAGCATTACTAAGATGACAGAGAGAACATTCAAGCCTGGGCCTTAAACCATTTGGCATTATCAGACTGCTAAAACATCCACTGCATACACCCTTTAAATGCTGAGGGATTGTACGTGGTCCACACTCCTCACTCTTCTCACCAAAGGCCTTACATCCACTCATCATCAAAAGAAGAGCTGCACCCAGAAGGAAGTTTGCAATGCGATTCGGAAGGAAGATAAAGCAACATGCTAGACGCAACATGCCAGACGTCTCAGCATGGAGTTGTAGAGGTTCCTAATGGTGTGCTGTGATAATCCATCCCATGCAGCTTGAATACTCTCACACAGTTCCTGCAGATGGTGCGGTAGGGGTGGAGGTGGAGTGACACCAGGCCTTCTGGACGTGTGTCGTGTGACTACAAACCGTTCATCTTGGTGCTGACCACGGTGCCTCCACACACGGATTTGTTGGTCGTCTCCACTGAGACAAAAGCGGGACTCGTCACTGAAGACGACCCGCTACCATTCTGAGTTACTCCATAACAGTCTGGCATAACACCATTGCAGTCTTTGGTGATGTTGACGTGGTGTTAAGGACAGTCGTCGTAACGGCCTGCGTGCATCTAGTCCTGCGTGGAGCAGCCGTCTGCCAATGGTACTAGTTTCAATAGGATGACTCATGAAGGGCATCACTCGCTGAATGTGACTGTTGGGTCAGTCAGGTAAAGCGATAAGGCCCACTATGTCAAGCCTACCCACCAAGTGTGACTTCTGTTGGTTGATTCCTTCTGGGTGCAGCTATTGTATGCTATTCTATTGAGGCTGAGTGTATTAGTTTCCTAACAGACATGAGAGCTATGCAGCTGTCGAAATACCAGGCTTAGCTTAGTCTTGCTGAGCCACTCGTAATCTTGTACAGAGAGTACACACCCGGGGAAATCCATGAGAGAGTATTGGGGAGGGGTGCGGTGTAGATTTATTAGGGTGTGAAATTTGTAAACTAGTCCCCTGGTTTGTGAAGGGAAGAGTTCACTGTGGGGGATACGGTTCGCTCATCAGCATCACCTATGACTGTAATGTATTGTAGGTATCATGGCTGAAAAGTACACCTCCACAAAAACATCAACTGAGCGTGCAGATGTCTGTCGAGAATGCATATTACATGCGGTGAAATTAAGTATGACCTTCTGCAATGGAAGTAAAAGAAAAGAAAAAAATATAAGCCACGATAAGCTCATTTAGACGATGTTCTTTTAATTCTTGGAACATTTTCCAGTAAGGACATTCAAGGAACAGGAACATTTGAACAAGAAGCCGGAGAACAAGTAGCTGACTTCAGCTTCATAGTTTTCATGCTGGTTATTAAAGTGTCCTACCTGGAGTTTTACGTACAGAGCTACCGAAATATATGCACTACCGCAGGACGTTCCGGCAAGGATTCTTCTTCTTCCAGGTGGTGCTAGAAAACAACCTATTGTTTGACTGGGGGTCTTCTCAGCGACTGCCATCCAGCAGAACCATGCGGTCACTGTGAGAAAGTTCTCAATTGTTTTTAATCGGACTGTGCCGTGGGAACTAACTGCTGCATAGCCCAGTTTACGACTCATGCTGTAGTCGTTTCAGACCACTTATAGCTGTCCTGCTGCTGGTCAGAGTGAAGGACTGAGTCAGTGCTGCGAGGTTCCGTCTGCTTCAGGCTGTATGTGGCTCTGCTGCTGCACGCTGTTTGAATTAAGTCTGTGTTGGGTTCCCCCCACCCCCCGCTTGTTTCTTTCCGCCTCACGATGTCGTGGAAAACCGGACTTTGTCCAAGCACACATTTTGATGGATGCTCTGGAAAGTTGGCCCCCGCTCGGGCCCCAGAGCCGCTCGCTCGGACTTTTCCATGCGCTCAGGCTCCTCGGGAACAGAAACGCTGAAGCGTCAAACTGAGGCCCGGCTGGCGTTTATTTTTAGAGTGATTGCGTTCTGTCAGGCCCAAGTGGCCACGTCCTTGCAAATCCGTCTGCAGCGTTTGTTAAATAAACTGTGAAGAGGGGCCAAATGTGCTGTAAGTCTGTCCTGGCCGTGCCGACGGAGCGCGGGGGCCTTTTGTTTACTCTCATTGTCCACTGCCAAGTATTTGCTTATTAACAAAGGCTTGCTGAGTTTACCTCCACTCCTGGGCTTGGTCGAGCTCCGCTGTTGGATAGGAGGATGCTTAACATCGATGCTGCGCAACATCAAAGCCTGCTGCCACCTTCGTTGGCCAAGCCTGTGCTGTCTTAGTCCACGCGGCTACCTGTCTATTCCATTGTCTCCGGTTTGGAGCAAATATTGTTCCTACTTGTACAAAATGCTGAAACATACTGCATAAACACTGAAACATACTGTTTAAACACTGTGTCCACTCACTGTCCACTCTATTAGACACTCCTACCTTGCTGGTCTACCTTATAGATGGACAGTCAGAGACGATAGCGCTGGTGTGAGTGGATCAGACACAGCAGTGCTGCTGGACACCTCAGTGTCACTGCTGGACTGAGAATCGTCCACCAACCAAAACTAGGACAGCGTCCTGTGGGCAGTGTCCTGTGACCACTGATTAAGGACTAGAGGATGACCCAGCACTGCACTGTGCAGCAGCAGATGAGCTATCGTCTCTGACTATCCATCTGCAAGGTGGAGCAGCAATGTAGGAGTGTCTAATAGAGTGGACAGTGAGTGGACACAGTGTTTAAACACTCCAGCAGCACTGCTGTGTCTGATCCACTCACACCAGCACAACACACACTAACACACCACCACCACGTCAGTGTCACTGCAGTGCTGAGAATGATCCAGCACCCACATAATACCTGCCCTGTGGTGGTCCTGCCCACAGCAGAGCAGAGTTCGGGGAGAACACCCACTATAACAACGGGGGCGTGGGGCAGATGTGATCTGAGGGTGTTCTAAATGAACCAAACTCAGAGGGGTGCCAAAACTTTTGTGTAACCGCAACTTTGCTAGTGCATGTGTTGTTCTTTGTATTCTGGGGGGAGCCTGTCTGCTTCTCGGCGTACTGAACATCTCTGGTGGGTTTGGGTTGTGTAATCAGCCCTTCGCTAACCAGCGTCCATCTGCAGACTCTACCAGCATCCAGACCAGCAGAGCAGAACAGGAAACACCTGATGGAGGTCTTCCTCCTGCTAATGTTGCAATCATTATACTGCAGAGACCCCTCAAGCTTACATAATCATCCTCAGCACAGATTAGCCCTGAACTGGACTCAATTCCAGCTGTGCTCCAAGTATGCAAATGACCGAATGGAGAGAAAGGTCCCACCAGACCTCAACTGGACCCAAAAACACATGAGCCAACATACAGAAACTCATTCCTCAGTGCCCAGGTGTCTGTCAAACCTTCTCCTCTAATTAAAGAGCTGAGATCAAATTACACTCTGCACTGCGGAAAAAGGGTGAAAACAATCATTTGAGTCATTAAACAACAGAAACGAATTAAAATGGATTTTGATGTGGTTTTGATATGCCTGACTGCAGACATTCAGTGAGCAGTGATGCCTCCATGAGTCAGCCTGTTTGTGCCAGCACCATTGGCAGACGGCTGCACCATGCAGGACTACATGCACGCAGACTGTTACGATGACTGTCCTTAACACCACGTCACCGTCACCAAAGANAGAACCAGTTCAAGAACCAGGGTTCTTTTGGTCCAAAAGGGCTGTGTGTTACTCTACAATGAACCATTTCACATCCAACCACTCTGAATGACTTTGTTTGCCTCTTAATTGCTTCTTATTATTTTGTGGAATTAAAATAGCAGCTCAGTCACAAAACCTAGAAGGAAAGCAGTATTCTAGTCATGCCGCTTGTGTTTTTTTGTCACCTTCCTGAATGAATCTGGATTATGAAAGTCCGAAAGAAGGAATGGCTGATCCTGTTTTGGTTCACTTTTATTGACTTTTACATGGAAATCATTTCAAACGGACGAGCCCATAAAGCACCAAACCAGTGAAACGGCGGCTATTCTCAGCAGCTTGTGTAGAACTCTTCCTACGCAATGCTTGGCTGTCTGGTCATTTTGAGTGCTGCTAATTGCTGGGGCTAGTTGTGTGTTACTGTCTGAACCAGGACGGCTATGATGTGTATGTGTTAGCGCTGGTCTGGCCGAGAACGAGCCGGGCTGTGTTGAATCCATTAAGAGCAGACTGGGTTAGCTTATGTAACCCAGCGCGAGTTTTTCCAATGAGTTATGACCCAGCTCTCCAAATCTGGCAGCCCTAGTCATCTGAAAGTGCTCCCACTCCACCACCAAGCACTTCTCCACCGGCCGAACATCCGCTTACTGTACCCCAGCCTGCACTAAATATCAGACTTTTTAAGTTTTAAGGTCATCTTGGATTAGAACGCTTCTCCTTCGAATGGAGGTGGCCTGGCCGCTTTCAGGGAAGGAGGAATGGGAACAGCCCTCTAATGACTGATATAATGATTAGGTCTCCATGCGGTCCTATAAGTGTTGATTGATTTAAGCAGACTACTGATGTGTCATTCATAAATGAGTTCTTTAAGGTGAATGCTTGGAAAGCCATGCTCAGATTGCCAGCCCAAATCCGGTTTTGCCATATCCAGATTGTATCCAGATTGATTGTTTGAAACACTGGACCTAGGGCTGGACCAGAGTATTCAGGTATTCGGATATTCGTTCATTAGGTAGATATGTGTTTTTCAAAAGGTTCAGTTCTTTCACTACAATCTGCTTGTTAACATGTCCAGGTTCGAACCTCTACTGACCGACTGAGGCTCCCAGCATCCCGCAATTCTGTGTTCCTTGTTGATTGAATCGAGTCCAAAAAAATTACTGAGTTATCATTCTAGCGGTCAAGCATATATTGGATGGCTAACATAAGACCTCCGCCAATGAAGCTTCGAATATTCGCTTCTGATCGGTGTCAAATCTCTCAGGAGCCCAAAAATGGTATTTGGGCCATTGGGCCGAAACACAAAGATGTGACTTTATAGCAAGAAACACACTATCAAATCCGTGGTATGTATCAAGGAGATCTACAAAGGGTCAGTATGGCGTTCACCTATGGGGGCTAACGTTAGCTAGGTTCACTAGCTAACTGGCTCCAATCTTTGTTTTTCTTCATTTGTGTAAGAATTGATCTACTGACCGACTGAGGCTCTCAGCATCCTCAGCACGATTCTCTGTTCCCTGTTGGTTGAGTTATCACTCTAGCGGTCAAGCATATATTGGATGGCTGGCTTGATTAGATTGGCACCACCCAGATTACTGTCCTGCATACAAGAACAAACTATATATACCTTCTCTACTCCACTCCACATAAACAGAGACTTTTATTTTAGAACACAAAATAAAAATTATTATAAACTATAAAATGATTTAGTTAAAATGTTGCTGACACTAAAGCTTATTTAATAAACGGATTTATAAAGGATAAAGAAAGTAAGAAGTGAAGGAGGAATAAATAAATTGGATTGTGAGTGGAAAACAATTGATGAATAGTGGTATTTGTCTATTTTGCCGGTAGGCCGTCAGTGGTCTGCTAACCTCTTGCTGAGAGCAAATTGCTACAGCTGATAAGATGCCAGTGGGCTCTAGCTAGCTATAATGTTAGCTACCTAATACCTTCATGTTCTGGTTGTTATCTGTTTAGTGTGCTGTCCAGCTAAGTGAAGACAGCCAGCCTTAGCTCCGATTTAGCTGGCTATCTCCACCTTAGCTGCCTTTCTCTGCCTTAGCCAGCTAACCTTAGCGCCACCTTAGCTAGCTGTCTTTGTCAGCCTTTGCCTGACCAACAAGCCTGACAACTGGAACACAAAGACGTGATTTCATAGCAAGAAACACACTATAAACCCCATAGTATATATCAAGGATGGTCAGGTTGGTGTGCTAGTGGGTGCTAATGTTAGCTACGTTCACTAACTTTAAAATTATTAGCAAAGCACTATAATTGATAACTGAGTGGTTTTTTGGATGACACCCTCAGCCCTGCACGTGAAGGTTGCTACGTCACAGCTTAACAAACGGATTCATATTAAATAATGGCTGTAGCCCATACCAGAAAATGGTATTTGGGCCAGCCATAAGTTTTACACATGTATTTCAGACTGAACAGAGACGGAGAAGTGTCTTTTTTCTCACTCACAACACGGAAAACAAAAGACCTGACTGTTTTCCCTACATACTCCAGACAACAATGGGCTAGCAATAGACACACCACAGGCTGTGCTTATGTAATTCTCTGTTGGACAGAATATCTGTCTCAAACTGTTTAGCTGTGCACGCACAGCTTGTACAATCTCCACTGAAAAGCACTGACCAGTAGAATGAGACGCTCTGGAGCAGCCACACATGAACCAGCACTGGATCTACATCCAGGAGCTTTGGGATGAGGTTAAGTGTCCAGAACTGATTGTCCAACATCAGTGCCTGACTTCACTCAGGCTCTTATGGCTGAATGCAATCAGATCCTCACAGCAGTGTTCTAACATCTAATGTAAAGCCTTCTAAGAAGAGTAGATGCTGTTAAGAGGAAGAGCATTAATATAACTGAATACAGAAGATACAAGCTGAAGCTCTTAGGAGCTGAAGAACTGAGGAATGGATGTTGGAGAAATAAGAAATTAATAATTATTAATGTTAAAAAATTAATAATTTGTTAACTTTTTAACATTGTTTTTCCGTCCGTGTCGGATGTAAAGGGCTATCTGTGGTTGTTTTTGCTGTGCTGAATATCTCGGATGCCTGGTAGTTCTCCAAGCTGAATACAGACACGCTGCCGCTCATCCGAAGAGTAGACAGGAGGAAATGGGGTCATTAGGTCACTTTCTGTTTTGCCTATTCAGTGTGCAGCTCACCAGATGAGACCAAAACAGGGTGCGGAGTGAAGGGCTGTTTCTTGTCTTCGTTTACCGTTTTGCCCCATTTGTTTTAAACTTGGTCTTTAATAGCTGCGTAGTGATCCGCTACATGACATCTAGAAGCTCACGCGAGGGTTATGGGAGGCACACACCCCCAAAAAAGGGTCTAAATGTTGTTTAAAAGTTGTTATACAGTAATTTAATTGGGGATTAACAATATTTAAGGACATTATTCATTAAAAAGTAATAGCTGCACCCAGAAGGAAGCAACCCACAGGAATGAAACTTGGTGGGTGGGTTTGACATTGTGAGACATGTGAATGATTAAGGTTTCACGCTTGGCCGTGCTTGTGATGTAAGCAAGGCTGGGCCTTATCACTGTACCTGACTGACTATATACAGTCGGCCTGTTGCGCTTGCTTTCCATTCTGGCTCATGCTGTTGTGTTGGTAGCATCCGCAGCAAGAAAAGTATAAGTCAGAGAAGAGTTGGAAAGCAATTCCAGCAGTTGAAAGAGTTCAAAGGGCCGCACTGTAGGGCTCCGGGAAGTGGATGGTCTTATCGACACATTGGGCGCCATACTGGTCGTGCGGATACTACCATAGCATACTGTTGGCAGCGGTGGATAGAAGAAGGCACACACCAGCAACATGAGGGATCTGGGAGACTTACAGGAACCACAAAGAGGGAGAACCAACGAATTGTCCTTCATGCATTGAGTGACCCAACAGCCACGATTGCAGACATTCAGCGAGGAGTAATTCCCACCGTGAGTCATCCTGTTAGTGCCAGCACCATTGGCAGATGGCTACATTATGCAGGACCACATGCACACAGACCATTACAACGACTGTCCTTAACACCACATCAACGTCGCCAAAGACTGCACTGGTGTCGTGCCAGACTGTCATGGAGTGACTCCGAATGGCAGCGGGTCATCTTCAGTGACGAGTCCCGCTTTTGTCTTGGTGGAGGCACCGTGGTCAGCGCCAAGATGAACGGTTTGTTGTCACGCGTCACACATCCAGAAGGGCTGGTGTCACTCCACCTCCACCCCTACTGCTCCATCTGCAGGAACTGTGTGAGGATATTCAAGCTGCATTGGATGGATTATCACAGGACACCATTAGGAACCTCTACAGCTCCATGCCGAGACGTCTGGCATGTTGCATTTGCCATACTGAGAGACACTACTTCTGTATGTGTAGCTCAATAAATATTGCATTTTTTTGGACAATGAGTGTATATATGTAGGCAAATCAGTGTGTATATAATAGTGTATATAAAGTATGCAAAAGCATAAACCAATATAGAATTTAATTCACAAGCTGGAGGTGATTTTTAGGCCGAAATAGCCCTTTCACTTTTTTCACACTGTTGTGCTGTTATAAAACACTTTCTCTGGGACTAAAGTTGCACATGGTGGAGCATGTCAGGAATCACAAAACGCCACATCACTCAAGAATTCCACAAGCCGATAAGTAATGGAAAGAGGAACACGCTCCGTGGTTTTCCAGGCCTTTTCACACATTGCACTTTGGGATTCTTTCATCAAGGGCATCTGAAGCATCTGTTTTAGCATTTCTGCATCACTGGCGTCCTGTGTCAGAGCGGTTTAGGGAGGTAACCAGCAGCGGGGCGGGAGTTTCCTCCCTCCGGCTGCGAAAGATCAGTGAGTGTGAAAAACCTTTCAGAGCACACCCTTAAAAAAAAAGATGGTTCTTCAGGGGTTCTTTAGTGAAGGGAATGGTTCCATTTAGAGTTCTACTGGATATGGAAGCATTTGGTGCTTACATGGTTCTTTGCATAGTGGAATGGTTCCTCAGGTAATGCAAAATATGGTTCTATATAGAACCTAAAAGGGTTATGGTGTGAAGCTTGCAACAGTGGAAGAACCTTATTTGATGGTGTATAGAACTCTTAAGAACCATTTCACCATGCGGACAGCTATTCAAGCCTCATATGCTATTGTATGATACCCATAGTTTGGTACAGAACATTTACATGATGGTTCTATCTCAGTTTCAGGGTCATTCCTAGACAGCGTTCCTCAGTGAAATGTATGATGCTCCGTGCCTGCAGTTTCCAGCGATGAGATTTGGCCTGTAGACAGAGCATGAACTTTAGCTCTAAATTATGTTTTATTGGACCACAGCTGGAACATCTCACTGAGCTTAATAAATTGCACTGTACTGGCCAAGACCGCTACTCTGTGCAGCCCAGCTCAGCCTAAACTCAGCCACTGGAGAGACATTGAGAAGCTTTAGAATAAGTATTATGGGGATGTGTTGTCATACACGATCTGAAGACAAACTAAAGCCTTTTCCACATGTACACAGGGTGGGGAGGGGTGGGGGGGGGTGAGGGGGGAGTTTACTCCCCATCCACACGAAGGTTAGTCACAGGTATATACACAGGACTGTATTTGCTTCACACACACACTTGCCTTACTGTTTTCGAAGCTGCCTGTTTTGAGAACCTGAAGGCGTTTGCCGTCTTGCGTAATCTGCTCCCGTCTGCTGAATAGTAGAGTGTGCAGGCAAATTCTCTCCCCATAACCCAACTAAAGGTTCGACCGGGTATCATCCAAAACAGGCAGCGTTGCTGGTGGGATCTGTATTGTGGAAGTGCCGGATATAGCAGCGACCTCCATAGTGCATGCTGACAGGTAAAGCCCCCCAGCTTTGGGCTGCTGGAGAAGTGGAACTGTGTTCTATGCTGGAGCTCCATCCAGTACCTTTTTGATCAGTTGAGTGTACAGAAGTGATCGTCCAACAGCTGTACCTGACTTCACTAAGGTTCTTATGGCTGAATGCAATCAGATCCTCACAGCAATGTTCCAACATCTAGTGTAGCCTTCTCCGAACAGCAGAGGGACAAGCTTCCTATCAGTATCATTAATTATAAGAGGCGGATTCTGACGCCTCAGTTCTTCTGTATAGTGTAAGAGTTACTGTATATGTGATTGTGAACATGTGACAAGTCCTGTTAGCAATGTTAAGACTAACACTTGTTTGGCTACGTCCGACATCGCACAAAACCGCCTAATGTCAACAACGGAGAAGCGGCACACACTCTGATACTAAACAAAGGAGACAACGATGCACACTCAGCATTACAGCCAAGAACGGTTTCCCTGTCTACACGACAACACTGAATTTCTCCACTCTGGGAATTTCAGTGACCTAAAACGCTGTTTGCTTGTGGATGAAAGACCAAAATGCAGCGAAAAAGCCATATTTTTAAAACACCCATGTACGTGTGGACAAGGCCTGACCTGAAATGTGTCCAGCAGTGTCCTGCAATTAGTCATCTGTGATTGAAACATACCTATCAGTGTGTAACACCTCCACGAGCACCAATAACAGCTGTGGTTGGATTTGGCATGTACTGGACATGTTTCTGGATGTAGGACACATCAATGTTCAGACACTCTTAAATCAAAGAATTGGGCAGTTGGGCCAGATTTGGTGGATGCCTTCCCTGGCACAATTCCGAGGAGAGTTTCCTGTAGACTGGCATTTTAGCCACTGCTGGTAGACCCGTATGACTGCATGCTTCCATGCACGACCAGGCTTCACTTGGACTTGATGTGTCCTGATCTTGATGTGGTCTGTCTTGACTCAGACTCAGCTCTAGCAGTCTTTGACTATAATTAACTTGATTAAAATAAGTATCATCACTGAGTCCAGCTCGATGATAAATCTCAAATGATCTTAAAATCAACATTAGGCTGAAGAAGACAGGGTGGCAGTAGTAAGTAATTGACTCACATCCTTCATCAAGTTTTGACGAAGTTTTTTTGAAGTTCTCTTTGAATTCTCCTTGAATCATCAGATTCATCCGCTCAGGGAAGGAAGCCAAAGTACACCAACAATATAAAAAGTTCTTCCACATGTTGAATGCAGCTACACATTTACACCAGAGGGGGCTCCAAATCCCCAAAACCTACATAGTGCAGCTTTTAAAGTTCCATTTTTCCTATATGCATCATTTGGTTCCTTGGTTTTGTTGGACTGCTCATGAAGGATATGTACCCTAGAGAGGTGAACCAGCACCCAGAGGAATCTCAGATCTCAGTACTTGTATGTCTTTGAATGAGGCATATAAATTAGACAGTCACTGTTTATTATTATTATTATTATTATTATTATTATTGTTATTAAAATGTAAACAAAGCCATTCAGATTGTTTTGCTATGGCTGCTCCAGAGAAAACAATGTAATATCCATCGTTTGCCACTGGCTGCCTCCCGCTATCATATAAACACAGGATTCTAGTGTGAACCTTGGACACGTATGCACAACGTGTGATTGGGATGTTGGACAACAACTGCATTCCATTCCACAGGATCCCTAAGCAGTACGGTTATATTCCCCACACACTTAAACACGGGATGTCGGTTAAGGTAAGTGCAGTTGATAAATACTTGCATTCAGAAGGTACTCATTTCGGCCTGATTATGATGTGTCGTAATCAAAGACACATCTTTATGAGAGACCTGCAGTGACTGATGGATAAACATCCTACAGCTTCCTGCGAAGTGATAAACCTCTGCTCCCAGTGCAGTTTGAAGTTCCAATGGAACGTTTTCATTCCCTATGGTTTGGAATCACCCCTAAAATGGTCTTAGCAGAAAACTATGAGGGTGACTGGAATGCAATGTAAATGTTGTGTACAATTAATTTCAGTGTAATTCACCATTATACCAATACAAGGTAGTACAGTGCTATATGTGCATGGTATAGTGTAGTGGGTTGCATCACTGCCCTACATGCTGTAGACTGGGGTTCGATTCCCGACCTGGGCGACCACCCTGCACTATACCAGGAAAAGCCCTTGGGCAAGACTCCTAACACTACCTTCGTCTACGTGTGTAAATGTCAACTGTAAGTCGTTGTGGATTAGAGTGTCTGCCAAATGCCATAATGTAAATAAGATACATAAGCAACAGTACAGCAGCCTAAGACATTATGTGCATAGACAGTAAATATAAGGATGTAGTAACTGTGGGTTGTAGCAAATAGTATTTGGTATAAATATGTTGTAGTGTTTTAATGTGCATACTGGACAAGTTCAGCACGTTGGGGTAGCCAGATGTGCAAATTAAGTAGTGGCTATAAACAGTAGAGGTAAGATCAGCGGACAAAAAATGAGTCCCCTGTGTGTTTAAGGTGGTAGTAACTTCAGGCTCCTGCAAATGGCGCTGCTGCACGAGGATGATGGGGCTATAAATATCTGCGGGGTGTGAGTGACGGGATCCATAGATTGGGAAGAGGTGCTACAGTGCAGGGAATGTCTTGTTCCATGTTTGGAAAATGGCTCCAAAGCAGATGTAAATGATTGGCTAAAAGGAGTGACTGCATTTGGGCGTGCCAAAGACCATAGTGTGAAGGAAGTAGCTGAATCTGCAGGTGTATGGAAGCGTACGGTCATACGGGTCTACCAGCAGTGGCTAAAATCCCAGTCTACAGGGAATTCTCCTTGGAATTGTGCCAGGGAAGGTATCCACAAAATCTGGCCCAACTGTGGCCCAATTCTTTGATGTAAGAGTGTCTGAACATTGATGTGGTCTACATCCAGAAACTTGTCTAGTACATGCCAAATCCAATCACAGCTGTTATTGGTGCTCGTGGAGGAATTACATGCTATTAGGTGCGTTTCAGTCACAGGTGAGCTTTTATTGTAAGTGTACAGTACAGGTAGTGAGCGTAACAGCTTAATGCTCAGGTAAACAGCTTAACCAGCCATATGCTTACAGTGGAGATGTCCAGGTATAGGGAATACACACCTCAGATGTTCAAGTATAGAGGTTCCAGGTAAAGTGCATACAGTCCATTGACCTACTGGAGCCCAGTGTGTGGTTTGCTGGGGTGATCTGGCTAGGTCAGTAGCAGTCCATAGTGCTGGAGTCGTGTTTGACGGGTCTTGAGTAGAAACTGCTGTAGAATCTTGGAACAGCAGCGTCTGTGGGCGGAGCTTTCCATTTTTATTCCATTTTTTATATGAAAAATTGTTTCCTCTTTCCTATATAGTCATTAATATGCTGAAAAAAATGCTCCCATATTTATATACGGTTCTCTGAGGCCTCAACAAGTATGTAAAAGTAGGCAATACAGGGAAAAAAGCAGTGTATGTCACACGGCCTGCCAGCCAGAGCACTTCAGCTGAGTGATGTCCCTACAGGTGGCTGAATAAAGGGCTTATACTGGGAGAAAGTGGAGGCACCAGGGCACATCATGCTCTTCACTGTCCTTATTAAACGCATATCTTGCGTAAATCCCACAGATACTTGTGTGAAGGCTTGGCCGTGACTCCATTAATCTCTTTCACATCGCACTTTATGAGGGGGCTTGCACTCCACAACTGCAGGCAGGACGTAGACTGAGGCCGCGGGGACAGCAGTCTCCCTCCTCAGTGTAACAGGAGAGGCCGAAGAGGCCTGAGGAATGTCTGTAGAAGGCCTGGTGATTAGGGGAGGCCTGATTTCTGCAAATCATCGGGCTTGGTGTTGATTCAGCTGCTTTAACACATGCTAACCCACGGTCAGGGAGGGGGCTGGTGATGGTCGGGGGTTCCTCCTCTTGACAGCCTTCAGGCTAGAAGAATGACGTGTTGTAACAGAGGGGGTTACGTGATCAGCTTTATTATTGTATTTTTTCCCCATAATATATAAAGTGTGTATATTGTGTAAGGAACGAGGTTAAGCTCTTACTTTGACGGGTTTAGCTGCTGCTGATGGTGATGATGTAGAATTTCCATTTTCCAGAAAATTCAATGGGAGTGGTGTAAATACAGGCTTCATGAATATTATATAATATGGAATATATTATTAAAGGAATTTAAAAAAAAACTTTTTTGGACTAAAACACATGATAAAATTCATAGTCATGATATAAAAACGAATAAAATAAACATTACATTAATAAAATAAACATAAAAAATAAACATTAAAAAACTTTCTTAATCAAGATTTAATAATCATTTTTTAAACATTTTATCATTAATTATTTTTTCGTCTCAAGCTAAAATTTTAAAACGTATGTGACAGAAATTTAAACAAAAGCCTCAAAAACTAAACGATAATATTAATAATACACTCATCATCAAAAGAAAAATAGCACCCAGAAGGAGGTGTGGGATTGCAGTGCTATTGGGAAGGAAGATAAAGGTTACCAGGAACAATAAATGATGATCAGTATTTATTGAACTACATATACAGAAGTAGTAGTATAATACTTTTCATGTCTCAAACCTATAACATGAGTGTAATGAAATATGATATCATAAGAAGTCAGAATGTTTGTGTCCACTCTGTTCCTTCACTACAGCATCCATTCTTTCTGGGAGACTTGCTTTCCAGAGTTCAGTGTTGGGATTTGCCTTTCCTGCTCATCATGATCCAAGTAATCCCAAATGCATTTAATCACAAGTAATCCCAAAGACATTTAATAATATTGAGGTCTGAACTGGGGTGGTCAGTTCATAGCTCTGAGAACTATATATATATATATATATATATATATATATATATATATACATAATGCTTATTTGCATACTGCTGCTGAAGATGCCTCTATAGATCGGTTGTGTTTTTCCCCTTCAACAAGTTTAATTGCCAGTTGCATTTATTATATTAATGATATCATATTGTGACTTGGGAGGAGTTTATGAGGGAGCTGCCATGCAAAGTGGCTCTAAGACCTCGGCACTCATAGTTGCTGCTCGGGGATCTGCCTTGCGAAGGTGTATCCAAAACAGTGTGTCTGGGTCAAGTACAGTTGATGGGCGTGCACTTTTCCATCCCATTCATTCTTAATGGGAAAAAATATCCAGGAAAATCCAGTGCTCGGTGGAAACTGTGCATCCAATCAAAAAGTTGTATACAAGCACGCCATTCCTGATCAGACCGTACATTTTGGAGTTGGAACGGTGTTGATATGTTGATTGGCGTGCATGGGGACAGAATGGGTTCTATGTAATATAGAACATGTTATCAGAGCATTAGAATTGTTAAATGTTCTAGAACCTTCTATATAGCTTTTAAAATGAGTTGTGTGGGTCTCATGCGCTAACCAATCACATGCTTATTCTTTAAACGAGGTCACATGTTCACAGATACGCAAACTGTCATGTGACTGCTTCCAGGATGTTCAGTATAGGTTAAGGATAAAACTGTATATAGGAAACTTTGCAGACTTTAAAGGGTCTGAGACACATACGTCACCGTGGGCTCTTACGGGTTGATATCGTCAGTCATAGTCATTGTCCATCTCGTTGTTATGGTCATTGTCCTTGAGCATTGTTGTCCGTCAGGATTTGCTTGTACACTTGTGACTTTTTTTTAGAGGTGACGTTTTAGAGACTTCCTAACTATTCCTTGGATTGCAAGGGTGCAATTTAATCTGGATCCGGAAGCTCATTGTCCTTCCTGAGGATGATTCTTTACATGGTGATCCAAAACCAAAGCTGGAATTCAGGCAGGGATTCATGTGCACTGAGTGAACCGGTGGTTAGCTCTAACACAACAGCAGTATATGAGGCCTCATAGATTAAGCTTTACCATGATCTGCTGATACAAGCAAGTACGCCTCAGTTGGGAATGAAGCCAATTGGCTGCAAAGAGTGAATTTCCCAGTTTCTATGCAGCTCTTTTTGAACCCCAGAGTGGTGAAATGCCTGAACATTGAGTTAATGGAATCACAGGGCTTTAAATGACTCTGTGATGGCTTTCTGGCTGTAACTCAGAGTCCTACCTTAAAACTTTCCACCATGCCATTAGCATGTGAGAGGCACGGTGAAAAAGCCAATGGCCTTTTTAAGCTTACAGCAAAGCTGTCTTTGTGTTGTGCATGTAAAATACTTTACAGATGTTGAATGTTGGTGTACGTTAATTTGTAGATATTTTGGGTTTAGTGTATATATACAGTGTCTCTCAGTGTGGTGTCGGACCACCGTGTTTGCTAACGCAACACACCAGACGTCACGGCATGGGGTTGTAGAGGTTCCTAATGGTGTCCTGTGATAAACCATCCCATGCCACTTGAATATTCTCACACAGTTCCTGCAGATGGTGCGGTAGGGGTGGAGGTGGAGTGACACCAGGCCTTCTGGACGTGTGACGCATGACAACAAACCATTCATCTTGGTGCTGACCACGGTGCCTCCACACACGGGTTTGTTGGTCGTCTCCACCAAGACAAAAGCGGGACTCGTCACTGAAGATGACCCGCTGCCATTCTGAGTCACTCCATGATAGTCTGGCACGACACCATTGCAGTCTTTGGTGACATTGACATAGTGTTAAGGACAGACGTCGTAACGGTCTGCGTGCATGTATGCAGCCGTCTGCCAATGGTGCTGCACTAACAGGATGATTCATGGAGGACATCACTGCTCACTGAATCTCTGCAATCATTGCTGTTGGGTCAGTCAGGTACCGCGATTCCTTGCTTACATCACATGCACGGCTGAGTGTAAAACCTGCTGACTCACGATGTCAAACCTACCCACCAAGTTTTATTCCTGTTGGTTGATTCCTTATACAGTATATAGAGACTACTTAAGACTCACATCCACACACCTGTGTAAATGTGTCACAAAAAATGTGATTTGATTAGAATATTATTTTCTATGTGAAATATGTGAAATTACAAGTTTGGCACTTTTAAATGCATTAAATATATCCTGAAAAATGATGCCTTTTGGAAGAGGAAGCTGAAATTCGTCCCAGGTTGCATTACTAACGAGTTGTTGAACCTGCTCAAACCATAAATGCAACACAAGATCGAGTTTTATACTAAGATCAAGATTTTCTAATAGGCATGCTTTAAAGGGCCCATATACAACTTTTTTCGCATTTGATTTTTTTCTCTTTGAGGTCCACTTTATGTACCAAAGATGGACAGAATTCATTTTACGCGACCATTTCCCAGCTTGACTTTACCCCTTAGAATGAAACAGGCTGTTTTTGTTATTGTGCCTTTAAGACTGATCTAGGATACATGGTAGAGCTCTGCTCTGATTGCTGTCCTGTATTGAAAGGCTTTCAGTGCTCAAATATTCCTTAGAAGTTCAATATGGGTTTATGGTGCTAATCTGATACAGGCAGACTAGGGAGTAGTCGTGGGCTGTTGGGGGCAGTCGTGGACTGGAGGTTAGAGAACGAGCCTTGTGACGGCGAGTCGCCGGTTCAATTCCCTGAACCGACAGTAATGACTGAAGTGCCCTTCAGCAAGGCACCTAACCCCCAACTGCTCCATGGGCAAGTGTGTTCACTAGCGTGTGTGTATATGGGTGTTTCACTTCACAAATGGGTTAAATGTGGAAGACAAATAAATTGTTGGCCTCACCAAAATTTAGGTTGAAATACGTAAATGCGTTGTGACATCACACAGTAATGAATTAAAAACAGGCTGATTCTGCAGCTTAGTTTCCATATATGGACTGTATGGACTGAGGTAGTGAATGGTCAATGTAGAAACTTCAACATTGTGTACATATAACTTCAGACTCCTGTATTGGTTTTCCATATGGGCCCTTTAATTTCTCTTATATGCACTAAAGTGGTAAGACATCAAAGGTGCTTTGGTCATCAGTCTTCAGTGACTGGATCTTATAAGTCCAGCCAAAATGACGTCCAACTCAGAGTCTTATCTGAAACGGCTGAAGTCACGGAGTGTGTTGAGGTTTTCTCTGAAAGAGCTCCAGGAATTCCTGGTGTGTACCACGGCTTTACGTACACTCGGATGAAAAAAAAAAGGTTTAGTTAAAAAGCATTCCCATGATCCTAATCTGGAGAAATCAGTCTGCTCTCAGTCTGCTTGGCTTTTAGAGGCCGGAGTCCGAGAGGCATACAGGGATAACAATCCCACAATTAGCCCCTTTCAGGCCGGCCTTCTGAAGTCGCAGGGCTGCGTTTTGGTATTATTTGCACCTGATGATTACTCAGGAGAGCAGACGAGGGGCTTACTCTCTGATATTGTGCCAGGAACTGGCCAATGGGACCCTGGGGTGGGGGGGCGGGGGGTCTTGCAAGTCTTCTTCCATGTTACATTTGAACTGCTATTTCTGAGAGAGAGAACGACAGAGAATGTGCTGTATGTGATTCTATATGGCACCAGAAAAGTTCTTCTATTGTTACAATGTAACAGTGAAAGTTACAATGTAACAATAGAAGCTACAATGAAACAATAGACGTTACAATGAAACAACAAAAGCTACAATGTAATGATAGAAGTTACAATGAAACAATCACAGTTACAATGAAACAATCACAGTTACAATGAAACAATAAAAGTTACAATGTAACAATAGAAGTAACGATGAAACAATAGAAGCTGCAGTGTAATAGTAGAAGTTACAATGAAACAATCCCAGTCACAATGAAACACTACAAGTTATAATGTCATAATAGAACTTACAATGAAACAATACAAGTTACACCAAAACAATACAGGCTACAATATAATAGTAGACGTTGCAATGAAACAATAGAAGCTACGATGTAACAAAAGAAGTTAAAATGTGACAGAAATTACAATGAAACAGTAGATCCTACAATGTAATGATAGAAGGTACAATGTAACAATAGAAGGTATAATGAAGCAGTTGTAGTTACAATGTAAGAACAGAATTTGCAGTGTAATAGAACTTACAATGATCCAATAGCATTTACAATGTAACAGTAGAAGTTGCAATGTAACAATTGGAATTTCAATGTAACGACAAAAGCCACAATGAAGCAACAGAATTTACAATGTAATGATAGAAGCTACAGTGTAACAATAGAAGAATGTCTTTTGTTGCTCTATAGAACCATTCTCAGCCAACCAAGCTATGGTCCATAGTGGCTGCAGTAAACCTGATGATCACTTACAGCTCAGATGGTGGAAGATCATTTTCTTATGTAGCTCCAAAACTTAGGAATGCAAGCTCAGTAGGTGTTGTTACATCCAGATGAAAGCAATGTTTTGGCAGAAAATCAATGCTCATTCTTTTTCACTTTCCCAGGTGCAGTCGATCAGCCAAGACATGTTTGGTGTCCAAATTATTCTCCACTAACTCTAGAACTCAATAGTCATCCAAATGTTCCTGTAAATGCATCCCCAAAAAACATCTCCTGTTCAATACAGACCTGCTGATGTGGTTTAGGATACAGAATGACTGTGAACTAGAAAAAGGAGAAGACCTCACTGTGTAGCTGAACGCAGCATTTTAGGCATGTGTTAAATTTGAAAAACCAATGGTCAGGACTGAGAAACGTCCACCAACCAAAACTATCCAGCCAACAGCATCCTGTAGGCAGCGTCCTGTGGGCAGCGTCCACTGATGAAGGACTAGTGGATGACCAACACTGTGTTTAAACACTCCAGCAGCACTGCTGTTTCTGATCCACTCACACCAGCACATCACACACTAACACACCACCACCATGTCAGTGTCACTCCAGTGCTGAGAATGATCCACCACCCACATAATACCTGCTCTGTGGTGGTCCTGTGGGGGTCCTGACCATTGAAGAACAGGGTAATAAAGTACACAGAGAAACAGATGGACTACAGTCTGGAACTGTAGAACGACAGAGTGCTCCTATATGGTCAGTGGAGCTGATAAAAGTGGACAATGAGTGGACTGCAGGATGTTTATAGTACATTAGAGCAGTGTGATTACAGTGACTCAAACTGATGTGGTAAAGTCTATTCGGAACAGCAGGAGTGGATGCTCTGTGCCGTGTGCCTGACGGCTCCCCATCAACCTGGCCCTCGTAAATAACTCATAGACGTGGAGGCAAAGGAAAGTAGATTGAGGCTGATGTGCTCCTCCCCCGGCTGATCTAACAAACAGGCTGCAGTGTCTGGTTTCGCCAGGACCGGCTGTAGCCTGCCGCATGCTCAGTACAGCACAGCTGCAGATATGGAAAGTGCAGTCTGGGAGTTTGCTGGTATGGGAGGAACTCGGCAGCTCTGGGAAAGAGAACTGGGACCCAAAGGTTTTATCGGAGAGATTGAGCACAAATACGAATCCAAAAACAGTTTTGCACATCAATAAAGTATAAGGTAGACACACTATATATGTAGATGCAGTAGATGTGGACATTCTGTCAAACGTTTACACATAGCTCCTCATAGCAGGTTCTCCTTATCTTTATCTTAATGCTTTACTTTAGAATAAAAGTGAAGACGTCCAACTATAAAATAGCACTCATGGAATTATACAGTCCACCTTAAAAACCTCCACAATGGAACTTTACAGGGGAAAAAAACAGCTTTCTTAACCTGCAGTGGAGGCTGATAGAACAAGGTTTATTTCTAAGCAGTTTCGGGCCAATTCTATATGGCTAACGCAACAGGCCAGACGTCTCAGCATGGAGCTGTAGAGGTTCCTAATGGTGTCCTGTGATAATCCATCCCATGCAGCTTGAATATCCTCACACAGATCCTGCAGACTGTGCGGTAGGGGTGGAGGTGGAGGCCTTCAGGCCTTCTGGACATGTGATGTGTGATAACAAACTGTTCACCTTGGCGCTGACCACGGTGCCTCCACACATGGTTTCGTTGGTCGTCTCCACCAAGACAAAAGTGGGACTCGTCACTGAAGATGACCCGCTGCCATTCTGAGTCACTCCATGACAGTCTGGCACGACACCATTGCAGTTTTTTGGTGACGGTGACGTGGTGTTAAGGTCAGTCGTTGTAGCGGTCTGCGTGCATGTAGTCCTGCGTTGTGCAGCCGTCTGCCAATGGTGCTGGCACTAACAGGATGACTCATGGAGGCATCACTGCTCGCTGAATGTCCCCAATTGTGGCTGTTGGGTCAGTCATGTACAGTGATAAGGCCCGTCCTTGCTTACATCACATGCACGGTTGAGCATGAAACTTGAATCATTAGCATGTCTCCTGATGTCAAGCCTACCCACCAAATTTCATTCCTGTCGTTTGATTCTTTCTGGGTGAAACTACCTTTTTGTCATTTACATTTACATTTACATTTACAGCATTTAGCAGACGCTCTTATCCAGAGCGACTTACAACCGTGCTTAGTGTTCCGTTGGATAATATTCCAGCTAGTACAGGAAGTTTAGAGCCTAAAACTCACCCTGAGCTCAGACACTGCCCGAACAGGGGGCCAGTGCTGATACCTAGATAGATCAATACACACATATAGAGCAAAAAGAGCACTACCTGGCAACCCCAGCCCAGTGCTCACACCTATAGAAAAGAAAAGGTCATTATAAGTGCAATATAAGTGCGACACAACACAAGTACATACACAACTTACACCTCTACTAGTGCTTACTCACTTAAGTGCATTATGAAGAGATGGGTCTTTAGTCTGCGTTTGAAGACCGCGAGAGACTCTGCTGTTCGAACGCCCAGTGGGAGTTCATTCCACCATCTGGGAGCCAGGACAGAGAAGAGTCTTTGTCAGTGAGTGTGTATTAGAGATGGACAATATGGCAGAAATATAATACTGTGGTACATCAAGAGTATATGTGGTATATCAGGATATGCATTGTTTCAGACATCTCATCAGTTGGAACTGTTAAGTGTAAGCCTGTCTTCAAGATAACTAAACACATCCATTTAGTTGGGGTGTGTAAACCGTTGACTGATGCTGTATATGAGCTTCCTGGACGTCCCGTTCCAAAACCATGCATCTTAACATGGAGTTTCCACCCTTTGTGGATATGTCATCCTCCTCTACTCTGGGAAGGCTTTCCACAAGATTTTGGAGTGTGTCTGTGGGAATGTCCATTCAATCCATTCAGTCAAAAGTGAGGTCAGGCTTTGATGATGGACAAGACCTGGCTCACAGTCGACCAATTCATCCCAAAGGTGTTCAGTGGGGTTGAAGTCAGAGCTCTGTGCAGACCACTGGAGTTCCTCCACACCAGACTCATCGCTGGAACAGGACAGGGTTCTTCCCCAAACTGCTGCCATAAAGCTGGAAGCATATGATTGAAGCTTATAAGTGTCTAGCATTAACATCACCGTTCAGTGGAACTACGAACCCCAGATCATTAACCCTCTGTGCATACTGGTAGGTATTGTTCTCTTGGATTCAGCCTTCAAACTCAGGTCTAACCATCAGACTGCCAGATAGTGAGGTGTAATTCATCACTCCATAGAACACGTTTCCACTGCTCCAGAGTCCAGTGGTGGAGCTTTATGCCACTCCAGCCGATGCTTGGCATTGCACATAGTGATCTTAGGCTTGTGTGCAGCTGCTCAGCCATGGAAACCCGTTTCTTGCAGCTCCTGATGCACAGTTCTTGGGCTGATGTTCTTTCCTGATGTTTGTAACTCTCTAGTGAGTGATGCAACGAAGGATAAGGATGCACTACCGCTTTGTGGTTGAGCTCTTGCTTCTTCTAGATGCTTCCATTTCACAATAAGAGCACTTTATAGTTGATCTAGCAGGGCAGTGATTTCATGAACTGACTTGTGGCATCCTATGACTGAGCCTCCACTCTAACCTAATGCTTGTCTGAGTAGGCTGCATGCCTGGTAGCAGGTGTTAGGTGGCTGAAACACCTGAACTCCACACACGTCCACACACTTTAAGCCGAGTAGTGTAGCTGTCAGTTCAGTAATAGAAACCTGCTGCGCTTCCTGTAGCTGCCCGCATCAGATTTAAAACATCTGATGCTTGCCTACAAAACCCAGAGTAGACCAGCCCCTCCCTCCTTATGGCAATGGTCAAGAGTCAAAGCTTGGTCAAAGCTTCAAGTACAGCTCAGCTTGACCCGTCATCCCTCAAGATGCCTGGAAGACAAGCGTCCAGACTCTTCTCCGTTACAACGACTGCCCTTAACACTACGTCAATGTCACCAGAGACTACAATGGTGTCGTGCCAGACTGTCATGGAGTGGCTAAGAATGGCAGCGGGTCATCTTCAGTTACAAGTCCCACACTTGTCTTGGTGGAGATGACCAACGTGTGGAGGCACTGGTGTCACTCCACCTCCACCCCTGCCGCACAAACTGCAGGAACTGTGTGAGGATATTCAAGCTGCATGGGATGGATTATCACAGGACACCATTAGGAACCTCTACAGCTCCATGCCGAGATGTCTGGCATGTTGCATTGTGTGTAGCTCAATAAATATTGCCCATATCGGTCTAAATGTATCATCATTTATTGTTCCTGGGAACCTTTATCTTCCTTCTCAATAGCACTGCAATCCCACACTTCCTTCTGGGTGCTGCTATTCTCTTGATGATGAGTTTTTTTTCTCCTAAAATTTAGTTTTAGGAGAGAAAGATTCCCAAAACTCTCATTAAACAACATGCCTACGTCTTCTGTGAGGGAGCTTTTAGGGGCATTAAACTCTGCAGACGTCTGGTTCCCTCAAACCACTTTAAATGACTTTGATTAAACTTAATGATTTAATGATCTCCTTGAGGAATCTACAGTCTCTGTAATACAGTCATGGAGAGCTGATGGGGGGCTCCCATAAAGATTCCACTGTGATGCCTCATGAGTTCACTAAGTGAGACTGGTGCTGCTAACCATGTAGGATAACGGTGTTACAGAAAGCAGCACACTCAGGCTTGCCTGCAGATGAAAATCACTGACTTGCGTTCCCCTGCAATGTGATGTCAGGTTGCCATTCGGTTGTGCAACATGTCGAGACAACACAGCCAGGCCTGGAGCTCAAGGCCGCCATGGAGATGACTTGCATGTGTTATCTAACCTGGGAATTACAGCTGGAAAGAGCTCTTATAGCTGAGTACGGAGCAGAAGCACACATCCACGTTCATATTAGTCACGTCTGTCTTTCACTGATCACGCTCCCTCGTGGAGCCAGACGCAGAGAGAGAGGTTTATTCCCCTCACATCTGTGTCTCCTTTATGGTCGTACATCATATTTGGTTCTGGGGGGGTTTCTGGAGTTACCTGAAAGGGAATCTGGGGCCTTTCCCGTTTTCCCCCTGTCAGAAAACATGTAGATCATCTAATAAATTCCCCTGAAGTCTTCAGTATCAGTGGCGTTCATCAGTTTCACTTCATGATCAGTATCGCTCGGCTGAACTGTGCTGTGTCTTTGAACTGCTATCTATGTGGTGAGGAATGGATCGCGTTGCTTCTGCCACACAGCGAGCGAGCTCCTCTCAGCCTGCTATGATTTAAAATATCCCTAATAAACACTGCAGTCCTTTTGAGAACTTAACATGTTCCCATGCAAGGCTGAGAGTCTTTGTGGATGTTGTTTGCATTGCCATACCATGAAACTGCAGTGCATTCCTACAATTACAGACTACCCTGTAATAGTTACCCTATGGTCAGGACCCCCACAGGACCACCACAGAGCAGGTATTATGTGGGTGGTGGATCATTCTCAGCACTGCAGTGACACTGACGTGGTGGTGGTGTGTTAGTGTGTGTTGGGCTGGTGTGAGTAGATCAGACACAGCAGTGCTGCTGGAGTGTTTAAACACTGTGTCCACTCACTGTCCACTCTATTAGACACTCCTACCTTGCTGGTCCACCTTGTAGATGTACAGTCAGAGATGACAGCTCATCTGCTGCTGCACAGTGCAGGGTTGGTCATCCTCTAGACCTTCATCAGTGGTCACAGGACACTCCCCACAAGACGCTGCCCCCGGGAAGCTGCCCATACGATGCTGCCCCCAGGACGCTGCCCCCAGGACGCTGCCCTCAGCACATTGTTGGCTATTGACAGTGAGGTGTCTAGCAGCACTGCGGGGTAACAGGATGCTGCCCACAGGATGCTGCCCACAGGACACTGCGCACAAGACGATGCTCACAGGACGCTGCCCATAGGACGCTGCCCACAGGACACTGCCCATAGGACGCTGCCCCCGGGAAGCTGCCCATACGATGCTGCCCCCAGGATGCTGCCCCAGGACACTGCCCCCAGGATGCTGCCCACAGGACGCTGCCCCCAGGATGCTGCCCTCAGGACATTGTTGGCTATTGACAGTGAGATGTCTAGCAGCACTGCAGGGGTAACAGGATGCTGCCCACAGGACACTGCGCACAAGATGATGCCCACAGGACACTGCGCACAAGACGATGCCCACAGGACTCTGGATGTTGGAGCCCACTGGATGCTGGATAGTTTTGGTTGGCGGATGGTTCTCAGTCCAGCAGTGACACTCCAGCACCTGTAGATGGCTGCAGTAAAGGACTGTAGTAGACTGATAAATCAATGCGATTATCAGTTATTGATTTTAAAGATACTGAGTTCTCTTGTTTATAGTACCTTACTTCCCACTGCTGTGTGATATGATCTCACATGCTCGGTGGTACTGTGGACAGATCTCCGCAGCTGAAATTCACCAAGCTTCAGCCTCAGCAGACCTTCACACATATGTCTTTGCTTGAGGTTGTTTTGCTCTGACACATTCCAGACCTCTGGAGTCCATCTCAACTGAATGTCAGACTTATGGTCCAGACTAGCCTGAATCACTGTCTGTGGCTTGTAATCAGCGTTTTCTGGCTCCAGGCTTTTGTTGTTGTTACTCTTTAAATGGAGCAACTGATAACAGACTATGACTTCTCTCTCTTTCGTGGCATACCGTATATATATGTCTATGATGTTGGGAAGGTTAAGGAGACATTAACACAGACATTAAGGAGTGGCCAATAAGGTGATATGTTGTTGCTATTGTGATAAATTTCATTACTGTATGTTTTTTATAGTATGTAATTGGTACGGTTAGTCAAGGTGTGAAATACAGAGAGTCCTTGGGTGGTCTGGACCCAGGCCCTTCTTGTTCTGAGGTGAGTCTGTATTTAACCCAAACAACAGCATAACATCATCCTAAGTTTATTTTAAGGCCCCCCCCACCCCAATTAACATCTTCATTCCCCAGACAGGCCGCCAGGGTGTGGAGTTTGTATGTTCTCCCCGTGTCTGTGTAGGTTTCTGAAAGGCACATGAGAGCATATATGAACTATACTGCCAAAAGTATTCACTCCCCCATCCAAGTCATTGAATTCAGGTGTTCCAATCACTTCAATGGCCACAGGTGTATAAAACCAAGCACCTAGACATGCAAACTGCTTCTACAGGCATCAGTGAAAGAATGGGTCGCTCTCAGGAGCTCAGTGAATTCCAGTGTGGTACCGTGATAGGATGTCCAGTCATGAAATTTCCTCACTACTAAATATTCCACAGTCGACTGTCAGTGGGATTATAACACAGAGGAAGCGATTGGGAACGACAGCAACTCAGCTACAAAGTGGTAGGCCACGTAAACCGACAGAGCAGAGTCAGCGGATGCTGAGGTGTGAGGCGTAGTGTGCAGAGGTCACCAACTTTCTGCAGAGTCAATCGCTACAGACCTCTGAACTTCATGTGGCCTTCAGATTAGCTCAAGAACAGCATGTGGAATGGGTTTCCATGGCCGAGCAGCTGCATCCAAGCCTTACATCACCAAGCGCAATGCAAAGCACCGAATGCAGTGGTGTAAAGCGCCGCCACTGGACTCTAGAGCAGTGGAGACGTGTTCTCTGGAGTGACCAATCACGCTTCTCCATCTGGCAATCCGATGGACGAGTCTGGGTTTGGTGGTTGCCAGGGGAACGGTACTTGTCTGACTGCACTGTGCCGAGTGTAAAGTTTGGTGGAGCGGGGATTATGGTGTGGGGTTGTTGTTCAGGAGTTGGGCTCGACCCGTTAGTTCCAGTGAAAGGAACTCTTAATGCTTCAGCAGACCAAGAGACTCTGGACCATTTCATGCTCCCAACTTTGTGGGAACAGTTTGGGGACGGCCCCTTCCTGTTCCAACATGACTGCACACCAGTGCACAAAGCAAGTTCCATAAAGACATGGATGAGCGAGTTTGGTGTGGAAGAACTTGACTGGCCTGCACAGAGTCCTGACCTGAACCCGATAGAACACCTTTGGGATGAATTGGAGGGGAGACTCCAAGCCAGGTCTTCCCGTCCAACATCAGTGTCTGACCTCACAAATGCGCTTCTGGAAGAATGGTCAGAAATTCCCATAAACACCTTGTGGAACCTTGTGGAACCTTGTGGAAAGCCTTCCCGGAAGAGTTGAAGCTGTTATGTGCATTTTAGTGTATTGGACGTGAGCTAGGTTACTGAAGGTGGGGCTGTTTAAATGCAGCTTTACTGTATTTGAGGCTTTGAAACATGAGAAAGAGGGTTTGAATGAGCATCATTACGTGTAAATCTGCCTGTTGTCTTTAACTACCTTCTCCTTTTGTGAATACACTGTTGTGGAAGGGCCTTAAAGAGGCGCGAGGGTGTTTCCTTTGAGTTGTGGTAGCAGTTCATTTCTTATAGAGGAAAGGACTTAGCACAGTTATTTGTTCAGGGAACTGTGTGTGGGTGTCATTATGAGCCATCACAGGCAGACAGAAGTCCTGGCCAAAATAAAGCCTGAGCTGATACCTCTGGGAATTCCCGCGCCCCCCCCCCCCCCCCCACCCTTCTTTTAGGAACGTTTGCAGATATGGCGGCCTTCCAGGCTCCCACAAGCACAGTGTGCGTCTGGATGGATACCAGCTCCGGAGTAAAATTGCTTTACATTTAGACGTAACTGCTAAAGTCATTATTACGGCTAAAATACAGCTTGATATTTGCTGATTCTGCATTAATGGTCGGCCAGGATGGATTTAGAACTACACTTAGAACCATCATGGAAGACCATCTGGAAAAGAAGGTTTAAAGTTCAAGTCGCTCTGAACAAGTACAAGAGCGAGTAAGTAACAGTTTGCACTGATGACATCACAGTAGCTCATAAGTGACAGGCTGCACTGATGACATCACGGCAGCCCATAAGTGTCAGCCTGCACATATGACATTACAGGAGCCCGTAAATTACGTTCTGCCCTGATGACATCATAATAGCTCAATAGTAACATGCCACACTGATGACATCACAGTGGTCTATAAGTGACCGGCTGCATTGATGACATCACAATAGCCCGTAAGATTCAGCCTGCACATGTGACGCCACGGTAGCCCATAAATAACATGTTGCATGGATGATGTCACTATAGATAACCAGCTGCACCAATGACAACACAATGGCTGATAAATTACATTCTGCCTCAACACCTCAATAGTAACATGCCACACTGATGACATCACAGTGGTCCATAAGTTACCAACTGCACTGATGACATTACAACAGACCATAAGTATCAGGCTGCCCTGATGAGATTACCATAGACCATACGTAACAAGCTGCACTGAAGACATCACAATTGCCTATAAGTGATAGGGTGCATTGATGACATCATGATAGCCTATAAAATTAAGCCTGCACATGTGACACCACAATAGCCCATATGTAACATGTTGCATGGATGATGTCACAGTGGTCTATAGATAACCAGCTGCACCAATGACATCACAATGGCTGATAAATTACATTCTGCCCTGATGACATCACAATAGCCCATATGCAACAGGCTGCACTGATGACATCAAATGGCCAATAAATTACATTCTGCGCTGATGAGATCACAATACCCCATACGTTAGAGGCTGCATGTAGGACATCACAATGGCCCATAAGTTACATTCTGGTATGATGACATCACCAAAGCCTATAAATAACAGCTGCATGTAGGACACCTCAATAACTCATAAGTAAGAGGGTGATTTCAGTAGCCCATCATTGACGGGCTACACTGATGACAACACAATTATCCATTAATTGTGTTCTACCCTGATGACATCACAATAGCCTACAAGCAACATGTTGCACTGATGACATCAGAATAGCTCAGGAGTATCAGGCCACTCTGATGACATCACAAATAGACCCTAAATAAAAGTCTGCACTGAAGACATCACAATAGCCTATAAGTGACAGGCTGCATTGATAACACAACTATAGCCCATAAATGGCATGCTGCAACGATGGCATCACAATGGTCTAAACATAACCGGAGCTGCACCAATGACATCACAATGGCCCATAAATTGCATTCTACCCTGATGACATCAGAATAGCCCATACATAACAGGCTGCACTGAAGACTTCAGAATAGCTCATAAGTGACAGTCGGCATTAATGACATCATAATAGCCCATAAATTACATGCTGCACTGATGGCATGACAATAGCCTGTAAGCAACATGTTGCACTGATGGCATCACAGTGGTAACTGGCTGCACAAATCACATCATATTGGTCCATAAATTACGTTCTGCCATGATGACATCACAATAGCCCATATGTAACAGGCTGCATGTAGGACATCACTCTAGCTTATAAGTGACAGGGAGCACATATGACATCACAACAGCCCGTACGGAACAGGATGCACTGATGACATCACAATAGCCCGTAAGTAACAGGCTGCATGTAGGACATCACAACAGCCCATACGGAACAGGATGCACTGATGGCATCACAATAGCCCGTAAGTAACAGGCTGCATATAGGACATCACTATAGCTTATAAGTGACAGGGAGCACATATGACATCACAACAGCCCATACGGAACAGGATGCACTGATGACATCACAATAGCCCGTAAGTGACAGACTACACCGATGACACCCCATTAGCCCATAAGTGACAGGCTGCACAGATAAGGTCTGTTAAATACTGCTGTGCTGCATGTTTGTCTGTCCTCTGGGGCGACTGCTGAAAGCTCTGCTCACACTGCACGCTGCTTTTAAAGGAGCACATGTGTACAGAGAGTTTTATGAGTCTGTCCTCCCACCATTTGGAGTGAGTTATTCAGCTGTTTCATGGTGTCATGCATGAGGACAAAAGGCCTACAGTGTAAGGTTAGCCCTGGCTCACACACCTTCCTCCTGTCTGGCCAGAGCGTCTCTGCAGGGATACTGAAGGAGCTAGACATTTCTTTGTCAATGAAGTGATGGAAAACCTAACCAAACACTGCCTCTGATAACTGACAGAGGAACGACCAGAGAGCTTAAAGAGGTGAAAGAGATCTCTGAAAGAGTGTAAACAGACAGCAGGACTGGGATTATATGAGCTAGATCCTTCTAGTAATTTATAAGTGGAGGGATCGTGTGGAGAGTACGTATTCTAAACTTTCAGTCTCCATTTATAGTTGGAATAGTTTTGGCTAGAACTGAGTGAGTTTAAATGAAGCATTTCCACATGTAGAAAAGGGTTTCACACCAGGAAAGATTGTATTATTCTTCCTGGCATGCGTGTTGGAACATTAAGTGCTTGTTTTTTACCCTTGCTTTATGAGGACGCTGTGGACAGGCACACAGTGTTTACTCCCAGTGGTTGTGATTATGAGGAAAACAGCTTTTGTATATATCATATATGGTGAAGTTTACTGGAGCTGACTTTGGCCATATGTATTTATAGTTTTTGCATATTGCTTACTATGTGCAGAGTTTAGCCCCAATACTATCCGTTATCTGAATTAGTGGCCTCCTTGCTGGGGTCGTTCTGGTGCGTACTCTCATTAAAGGTGCAGTATGTGATTCTG
>CM067474.1:67166685-67186685 GCA_034552555.1 Semaprochilodus insignis
GTGTTCGGGCAGCGAGTGGGCAGTGTTCGGGCAGCGAGTGGGCAGTGTTCGGGCAGCGAGTGGGCAGTGACTAAAGCCCCTGTCGGCTGGAGTTAAATATTTAAACCCACCAGAGTCTGTGTATATTACTGCAGTCTAACCGAGTCAGTACAGAACCTCTCTCCACAGGACACTCCTCATACCACACACCATCTTCCTGTCTGGGCCCGGTCACAGAGAACCTCACCACACTACAGACAACACTCAGGGCTGTCACTCCACATCACCTCCACTGAGGCCCTGCTCCAGTACTTCTCCTTACAGCTGTGCTAGAACCAACTAATGCAGCAGGATCATGTTACAGCTCAGGTTCACGTGTTCTAGATAGCTCTCCCTCCACACTCTGTTCTAGAATGTTCTCTGCTGCACTGACGGCTGCTGCTGCAGGAGAGTGATTACATCAGCCCACAGGAAGGGGTGGAGCTCTACCCTGAAACTCACTGCTGCTGGGTTTTCCTGTTACCAGTCAAGTCACAGTGTGGACCTCCTGAAGACTGTTTACCTTGGCGGCCTCGAGGAACACCGTGTCACTGATGTGTCGAACTCCACTGAGTATCACAGCCAGAGCCACACCTGGAGACAAACACCGGACAAACAATTACTCACACGGAACCGCCACTGCACACAGAACCGGGTCTTAAGCCTCACCAACCCTAGAAAACCTCACACTTACAAGGACCATGTCCAATGTCCTTTAGTTATGCCGACCCAGGACTATGTCCAATATCTTTAGCTACGCCCATCCAGGACTATGTCCAATATCTTTAGCTACGCCCATCCAGGACTATATCTAATGTCCTTTAGCTAGGCCAACCCAGGACTATGTCCAATGTCCTTTAGCTAGGCCAAACCAGGACTATGTCCAATGTCCTTTAGCTACGCCAAACCAGGACTATGTCCAATATCTTTAGCTACGCCCATCCAGGACTATATCTAATGTCCTTTCGTTACGCCCACCCAGAAATATCTCTAATGTCCTTTAACTACACCAACCCAGGACTATGTCCAATGTCCTTTATCTTCAATAACCTGGGCTTACGTCCAATGTCTTTTAGCAGGATCATAGATGAGGATCAGGATCATGTCCAGTGTCCTTTAGCACTGCTAACCTGGGAATATGTAGGCATTGTTGCCCTGTCCGGGGGTCAGTATCCTGCCGTCCTCCAGAGTAACAGGGCCAAACGGGCTCCCACTGGCAAATAAACACCGGCCCTGAAATACACATGCACAACGTTGTGAGTGCATGAATGTCCGGCTGTTTGTGTACGAGTGTGCGTCCCTTTGTGTACCTGTGTGAGGCTGTACGCGTCCTCTGCAGTACACTCTGCTTTAGCAGTGGGGTTACTGAGGGCGAAGATGATCGGCCGTTCATTCAGAGAGCCCATCGTTTTAATGACATCATGAGTGAAGAGCCGGCCAGCTCCAGCCACACCTGCAACAGGTAACAGTTACACGCACCTGAACTCACCTGCAACCATAATTTACACTTTGCTACCTTGAGACATGAGAGCATGGCCGCGTGTTTCCAGTTAATCAGGTTTAAGATGTGAACAGAGTCATTCAGAGACGTTTGGAGTCAGAACTGTCCCAGTGGTGGTGAAGGTAACCAGACGTCCCCTCTAAAAGCTCCCTCACAGTGGTGGTGAAGGTAACCAGACGTCCCCCTCTAAAAGCTCCCTCACAGGAAGTTCCTACATGAGGTGGTTCTGAATACGCTGCCTGATGTCTGAGACGCTGTTTATGATAGTGTGGAGAAGATTTCAGCCTTAAACTCCATTCATGGTGGAGGGATACATGCTGCAGGGCGCTGGGAGGTCAAATAGTCCCCCAAAGAAACTTAGTATTTCCAGGTTTTCCAGATTTCCATCATCAACATTCCATATACACTCAGAAGACACGTGTAGGTTCACCAGGTTAGACCATCTCACACCAAACCCACTCTGAATCACTCTGTTCACTCCTCCTCCGGTCCACAGTTGCTCCGGGGACTCACCGATGATGGCTGTGGGCTTCAGAACATTAACAGCGTCCAGGAAACTTTTCACATCTTCACCTGGACTGGGGTGGACAAACGCCTCCTGATTACTGTCCGTGGGCTCCTCTCTACCCTACACACACACACACACACACACACACACACACACACACACACACACACACACAGTATGCATTAATCAGGAGGTCTGTCACTTCCTGTGTGATACTCACACCTGTAGAACACAGTCTCACCTGCATGAGCAGACCGTATTTATCAAACATCCAGATCCTCTTCCGAGCCTCAGCCTGAGACATCCCCTCCTCCATCATCGCCATGACAATCAGGTTAGCGATGCCCAGAGCTGCCTAAACCAGCCCATCAAAGTTTAATCAGAGTTTATTTAAAGGTTAATCACAGCTAGCCGTTACCTTCCACTTCCATTCAACATGCTACGCTACGCTACACAGCTGTAAGCATCTGGACACACCATCTGATCGGTGAGCAGCATCTCTCAGCCACGTCCAACACCAGAAGATAATCAGGACTATTATTCTCCCCTGCATGCCCCCTGGGAATATGGCTAGCATTGCTAACCTGGAAATATGGCTAATGTCCATTAGTATCGTTAATGTGGCAATATGGCTAGTGTTTGTTAGCATGGCTAACCTGGGAATATGGCTAGTGTTCGTTAGCATAGCTAACCTGGGAATATGATTCTGACTATGCCAAGCTAAATCCAGCATGTGATGAGAGAACGTCCATTTTAAAGAGAAATCACTCCTCTATAAACTCCGTGATTAGCTAGAACACCTCCGGAAAGTGTGCGCGTACCTCTCCTGCTCCCAGAAACAGTACGGTGTGTTCAGTGATTGGTTTCCCCACCACACGCCGCGCTGCCAACAAACCAGCCAGGGCTACTGCCGCAGTACCTACAAACACATACATTAAAGCGAAAGTTTAGCCAAACATGTTGTTCCGCACCTTTTCCCAAACAAAAAGGTTTGGTGTCTGAAGTTTACTTCTTCAGTCTTATCACTGGATATAATGTAGCTAACAAGTGGAAGCTAATAATGCATGATGCTAACCGCATTCCTAACCCATCACACCCAAAAATGGAACTGAAGTTGGAATTTTCTGTTCCACCTTAAATGGTGCAGCAGTTACCTTTAACCTGCTTTTTGCCTCAAACCAGGCTGAAGCGTCTCGATCACTTGGTTTCTAAAACTGTATGACACTGAATATCTATAAACACGGACTCGAGGCTGTAAATACAGGAAGAGCAGTAAGGGCCCTAAAACACCACACACACACCACACACCACACACCACACTGAGACAAATTCAATTTACACCGGCAAACAGGAAGCAGCCTGTCAAGCCAAACCTAAACAAGGTCCATCAACCGGGTTAAATGCAGCAGCACCAGGAGGGACTCAGTCACAGTCTGAGGTAAGCAGTGAATCACAAGCGTGTGCGGTTCTCACCCTGTATGTCGTCGTTGAAGGTGCAGTATTTGTAGCGGTACTTCTTTAGGAAGCGGAATGCGTTGTGATTTCCGAAATCTTCAAACTGGATGAGCGTGTCCTGCCCGTACTTATCCACAACCGCCTCCATGAACTCATCTATCAGTTCGTCATAGCGATGGGACCGGTCCCGCCGCTGATACAGACCCATGTAGAACGGATCTCTGAGTAACGTCTGAACGAAACACACACGTTAATCGTCACTAACGTTTAATAGGACCTCCGCTCCTGTGCAGCAGGGTAGGTGGTCTGTGTGTTCTAACCTGGTTATCTGTTCCTACATCGATACACACAGGTAAACAACTTTCTGGCCGGATGCCAGCACATGCCGTGTAAAGGCAGAGTTTTCCGACCGGAATTCCCATGCCATAAACTCCCAGGTCTCCCAGGCCCAGAATCCGCTCGCCATCCGTCACCACCACCGCCTGCACAGAGACACTTACTGTTATACACCATCGGGACATGAAATCACACGTTCACATTACACAGAGACTCACCAGCGACCAGAAACACCGTCACCTGTTCAGTCAGGCAATCATGTGATCATCCAATCAGCCAATCGTGTGACGCTGTTACGCTGTGACGGTGGAGTCTGACTGGGCTGTGAGTCGGGACTTTCACGCTGTGACGGTGGAGTCTGACTGGGCTGTGAGTCGGGACTTTACGCTGTGACGGTGGAGTCTGACTGGGCTGTGAGTCGGGACTCTACGCTGTGACGGTGGAGTTTGACAGGGCCGAGTCGGGACGTTGCACAAGATCTCTGGTTCCATGAACATGACAATGAGCTCAGTGTACTTCAGTCACCAGATCTGAATCTAGTGGAGCACTTTGGGAGAAGGTGGTAGAAGGAGATTCACAGCATAAGCATGCAGATGACAATCCACAGCAACCTCTGAATATTAGCAAGCCAGCATGGACTCTGAGGAATGTGTCTAGGACCTTAACGAAGAATTCACTAAGCATTCAGGCTGGAGAGCAAGCAAGGGGTTGAGCCAGTGTTAGAACTGTGTTTCCAATAAAGTGGCCAGTGAATGATACTTCTATGTATGAACGTTCCTGTTCATTAGCGAAGCATCAACTGTACGGATGTACATGTGTGTCTGTACCTTCACATTGGTTTCTGGCCAGTTATCCAGGATGGAGCGAATGTGTCCTCGGTCCATAATGGAGATAAACAGGCCCCTACAGAACAGACACCATTCACACACAGTGGTCTCAGTGTTGTTAGCATGCTGCTAGCAACACACCTCAATCATCACTCACTTCCTATTAGCCAGCCTCTTACTCACACATTCTGTTCCACCTTGAATAGTCCTGCACCACTTAAGGTGGAACAGAAAAGTCCATCTTAAAACATCAAAAATCTGAGCTGAGTTATTAACGAAGCCTCATGGCTTGCTGATGAGCTGATTAAACGACAGGTTTGGGGTTAATTGAAGTTCTTTAAGGTTGTACTGGGGTAACTGTACTCACTTTGGTCTGCGGAAGATATGCCCGTACTGCGTGCAGGCTAGGCCGACGGTTGGCGTGTACACAATCGGCATCAAAGCCTCGATATCCTCCATCAGCACACGGTAAAACAGGCGCTCGTTACGCTCCTGAATGCCCATCAGGTAGATATACCTGCACACAAACACAGGCGCTGTAGGACGCTGTAACAGGACACCTGCTACTCCTCCACAGACGCCAACAGCACTGGGGCCTCGGAGAGAGTCTAGCTCCTCACTTACAGCTAGCTGTTAATACAGTAGTTAGCAGAGTTAGCTTCCTAAACTACTCTTAGTTAGCAGAGTTAGCTTCTTCAGTTAGCCGAGTTAGCTTTTTTACTTAGCAGTTAGCTTTTTTTTTTGTTAGCAGAGTTGGCTTCCATAGACTACCTTTATTTAGCAGAGTCAGCTTTTGTCAGTTAGCAGTGTCAGCTAGCCTATGGATAGTGTGTGGTGGGACTCCTGATTAATGCAAATAGTTTGTTTATTGAATATGAATAGAGTCTGTTTATGACGTGAGGGCACACGGGCAGCAGCTGTGTAAAAGGTAAAGCTGCAAAGGTGTTCTAATCTGGATTCGGTGGTTCAGCTCGTATTCACACCAGCACTACTTCTACTTCTACTGCTGTATTAATTATTCATATACATAAACAAACACGGCACTGTCAGGTGAAGTTGTTGTTACCATAACAACCACCACCAACACAGATAAACAGATACGTAAACAGTGGTTGCCTAGATACGCCCGGCGGTAGCTGATAAGGGTTCAGTGACGTCGTTTATTTCATATGTAAATTCACATACACGTTAATCTTCAGCTCGGAGCCGCCCGTCCTCTGGGCACTGGAAGCCTCAGGGAGTGTGCCCACCACAGAGATCTTGGGGGAGGGGTTTGGGATCATCAGAGAGGATTATGGGTAGTGTAGTACAAACCTACTCTACCGTCTCCTGTCTCTCCTGTCCAGCTTTACTGAATGGCGCTGCTGCATCGAGTTTCTAAATGGACAGATTTTAAATAATCCGATTTTCATATCTGGTGTTTTGTGTGACCTCCTGCTGAACACAGGGTGGTTCTGGTTTGCGTGTCCCTGGAAACAGGGCTGTACTTCTGTGGCGGGTCGGAGGTCTCGTGGAGGTTCTATGGCCTAATCAGAGAGGTTTATGGGTACTGTAGTACTTCTGCAGGGGGTCGGAGATCTTCCGGAGGTTCCTCTGGAAGCGCATGGCCTGGATGTCCTGCGTCTCGATCTTCGGGGGGAGGAGTCCCTGCAGACCCAGAATCTGCCTCTCCTTCAGGGTGAACGCCATACCCTACACACACACCCACACACAAACACACACGCGCACACGCACACACACACACACGCACACGCACGCACACAGTCAGTTCAGAAACAGCTCATTCCAAGAACACGGATTCTTGAAGCTCCGAGTTCCTGTATGTGATATATGGTTCTGAACTGCTCACAGAACTGGACAGAGAGCTGTGAGGGGTGGCGAATGTTAGGGGGGCGGTGAACGTGGGACCAATAGCTCCGGGGGAAGAGCAAAAAGACCCTCAATGTGCTTCTCATTACAGTCCTCACTCTCATACACGCTCACAGCTTTCTGCTGAGTCACTGCTCTAACAGACCCCTCCGTGTCTGTCAGACTCAGAGCCTAAACGGGTCAGACTCAGAGCCTAAACGGGTCAGACTCAGAGCCTAAACAGGTCAGACTCAGAACCTAAACAGGTCAGACTCAGTGTGTGTGTGTGCGTGTGCGTGTGTGTGTACCTTGTTGGTGTGGGGGTTCAGCATCAGCGGCTTTCCTTTCTCCTTAGTGTGAGCCCAGCGACACACACCCACCCAGGGCCTCACACTCGCTCGGAGTCTACTCAACATCATCGTCATCGTCACACACACCTGCAGAAACACACACACAGAGCACACCTTACATCATCACAGCACACAGAACTCTGCAACACTGTCACTCCAGTAATCCACACACGACTCCGCTGTCAGAACAGGCTGGTTTAGAACTGCTCCAGACAACAAGGACGGGCCTTATCTCTGTACCTGACTGACCCAACAGCCACGATTACAGACATCCAGCGAGCAGTGGTGTCCTCCATGAGTCATCCTGTTAGTGCAGCACCATTGGCAGACGGCTGCACCATGCAGGACTACATGCACGCAGACCGTTACCACGACTGTCCTCAACACCACGTCACCGTCACCAAAGACTGCAATGGTGTCGTACCAGACTGTCATGGAGTGACTCAGAACGGCAGCGGGTCATCTTCAGTGACGAGTCCCGCTTTAGTCTTGGTGGAGATGACCAACGAATCCGTGTGTGGAGGCACCGTGGTCAGCACCAAGATGAACGGTTTGTTGTCACACGTCCAGAAGGCCTGGTGTCGCTCCACCTCCACTCCTACCGCACCATCTGCAGGAACTGTGTGAGGATATTCAAGCTGCATGGGATGGATTATCACAGGACACCATTAGGAACCTCCACAGCTCCATGCCGAGACGCCTGGCGTGTTGGGTTAGCATACACGGCGGCCCGACGCCATACTGAGAGACAGACTTCTGTATGTGTAGCTCAATAAATATTGATCATATCAGTCCAAATTTATCATCAGTTATTGATCCTGGTGACCTTTATCTTCCTTCCCAACACATGAAGAGATGGAGAACGGCATCAACCAAGCTGGAGGACCCATGTTTGCTCTGCAAGAGGAGGAGCTCTGCAGGAGCACTACAAAATGACCTCCAGCGGGCTACGGGTGTGCATGTTTCTGACCAAACAGGCATGTGGGTGCTGTGATGGCCTGAATAACATGAAGAGCTCTGGAGCGTTATGTACCAACACATCCACCAAGCAGCACCACAGACTGTCCAGGAGCTCACTCCTTCAGGACACCATCCGCCGTCTCATCCAGAGCAGTCGAGCAAACAGGGCATACAGGGGACTGCACACACTACTGAGCTACAGTCTGAGCTGCTGTGATCAAATCCACGCAGACCGGATCAGCCTGTCACTGTTCGGTTCAGACACACACACACACACACACACACACACACACACACACACAGACGGACACACAGACACAGACATACACACACACAGACACACACACACACACACACAGACGGCCACACAAACACAGACATACACACACACAGACATACACACACACACACACACACACACACACACACAGACAGACACACAGACACAGACATACACACACACAGACGGACACACAGACACAGACATACACACACACACAGACATACACACACACAGACACACACAGACGGACACACAAACACAGACATACACACACACAGATATACACACACACAGACACACACACACACAGACACACACACTCACAGACGGACACACAGACACAGACATACACACACACAGACGGACACACAGACACAGACATACACACACACACACAGACGGACACACAAACACAGACATACACACAAACACAGACATACACACACACACACACACACACACAGACACACACAGACACAGACATACACACACACAGACATACACACACACACAGACATACACACACACACACAGACATACACACACACACACAGACATACACACAGACACAGACGGACACACAGACACAGACGGACACACAGACACAGACACACACACACACACAGACGGACACACAGACAGAAGGACACACAGACAGACGGACACACAGACACAGACATACACACACACACACACACACACACACACAGACAGACACACAAACACAGACATAGACACACACACACACACACACACACAGACGGACACACAGACATACACACACAAAGACACACACACACACACACAGACACAGACACACACACAGACACAGACACACACACAGACACACACACACACACACACAGTAGGATTAAGAGTGGGACTTCATTTCTCCCTCTCAGACCAACAGTAAATTACAAACACAGAGTGTAAGCTTCTTACTATTCTCCTGGTCAGACCCGGCACTGTGAGCACACTGACGATAACAACCAGTGTTCCAGCACAGCGGGGGGCCGCGGGGGGTACTGAAACTGCTGCGCTCAGAGTGAGAGGGAGGAAGTGAGAGTGTGAGAAGAAGCTTACCAATCATTTACCACTGAATCATAATCCCCACGCACTGTATAATAAAGGAGCTTATCAGAGCAGGGTGTTATTACTGCTCTCACAGCCATGATCTACTGAACGCCACTCTAGAGCCCTACACCATACAATTCACACTGAGCGTCGCTCTAGAGCCTTACACCATACACTTCACACTGAACTCCACTCTAGAGCCCGACACCATATACATCACACTGAACTCCACTCTAGAGCCCTATACCGTACACTTCACACTGAACTCCACTCTAGAGCCCTACACCATATACTTCACACTGAACTCCACTCTAGAGCCCTACACCATATACATCACACTGAACTCCACTCTAGAGCCCTACAACATATACTTCACACTGAACTCCACTCTAGAGCCTTACACCATACACTTCACACTGAACTCCACTCTAGAGCCCTATACCGTACACTTGACACTGAACTCCACTCTAGAGCCCTACACCATATACTTCACACTGAACTCCACTCTAGAGCCCGACACCATATACATCACACTGAACTCCACTCTAGAGCCCTATACCATACACTTCACACTGAGCCCTCCTTAGTGAACACTTTCTAGTGAGCTTTGTGTTTGCGCCTGTGCCCTTTGCAGCGGAGTTATTTTAGGGTTCTAGTGTGCCGCGTTCCCCTGCTGCCCTTTTCCCCCTGTTACCGGAGTTTATCAGGAACTGGAGACTGGAGGCTATATTTACCCCCAACCCCAGTCCCGGTCACAGTGCTCAGAAAACACAAACACGCCTGAACACAGCTGCTCGTCAGAACTGCTCCGTTCCACCTTAAACAGAATGTAACTGCTGCACCATTTAAGGTGGAACGGACCAATTCTAAAAAGCAACTGTTTCAGGCGTCAGAATATAACCAATGCGCCATTTAAGGTGGAACGGACGAATTCTAACAAGCAGATGTTTCAGGCCCCAGAATGTAACTGTTGCGTCATTTAAGGTGGAAAGGACAAATTCTAACAAGCAGATGTTTCTGGTCCCAGAATGTAAATGCTGCACCATTTAAGGTGGAACCATTTAACTGCTGCGCCATTTAAGGTGGAAGGAGCCTCGTATGGTCGAAGGGACGTTGTAAAGATGGGCTATATGGCTGTAGCGCTGATGTCATGTTGTTTAATGATGAAGTCCACCTTAAACTGCCTCAGTCCGTAACGGTATTCCTGCGTGAGCGCTGTAACCCTGTTGTTCCCCAGACCCACCTCTCAGTTAGCGGAGCTCCTTCAGTCTCAGCACTGGCCAGTCAGCATCGCATTATTCACCCGAACCGAGTCCAGTTAAACTACACTAACCCGCTCCGCAGATCCGCTCCCGCACAGCCGGAAGCGTCCACTAGCAGCGCGTGCAGGCGGAGAGGCACTCAGCCAATCAACGCAGCGCAGCGCATCTCGCGCTCCAACATCAGCTACCGTAAAACACCTATAATTGGCGCACACATTAAGGACCAATTATGACCGAACTGCTCTGAATATGGAATATAGGTGATCAATTTATTACTAACCCAGTAATTAAAGGGCAAGTCCACCGCTCTTTCATAATCCCCCCATAACTAAACGGTTAAGACGCTCAGTCAGAGGGGCTCGGTGTGAAACACTCCTGTTCACAGTGGAGGTGAATGGAACCAGACGTCCCCCTCTAAAAGCTCCTCTTCTCGAGCGACTGCAGCGGTGGAGAGCAGCACCAGTGTTAACTTCTGCTTCTGTTCATATCACAGAGGTTAGAATACACCGTCAGGGCAGCAGAGCTACTTCTCCATCCTCTCATGTTGGACTGATTCCACAGTGACTCACTATCACCTCTTCAGGTACACAGTGGTATTACAGACAGGACAGGCCGGGACTAGCTGGTTAGCATGCTCCAGTAGATACCTCTGATACACAGACATGACTGTTACTACCTCACATTCTGATGATCATTTTAGTTCATTCTGGTTTACACTACTAATCTTACATATCGCTCCTTTAATCCAGCATGGTTGGACACTGTCCAGCAGTTAAGCGTAGTAGAACAGAGAGCTTGGTCTGGTTGGTCTGGTGGGTGTTCATGCTGATTAGAGGACTGCAATTTACCCTCTACAGCTCCACTTAGCCACCGACCCCTACAGACGGGTCTATAGGGGAGAATGTGCCCCCGGTCGGGGTAAACCGTCTCTGCTGTTTGGTTTATGACAGAACCGTAAGGACGTCTGGTTCCTTTGACTGACAGTAGAAGTTCCTGCTGTGCGGATCCGAGGCTTGTTCTGTGTATATGTTTGATATACTGTATATAATAAGGGCCTGCTTTGAAGTCTGATTTAACCACAGAACCGGATTCAATTCTATTCAGACAGTAAAATCACCCTGACCTCCGACAGGTACGCCAAACACACCTGTTCACTGTGACATCAAAAACATCACACACGCTGGCTGCTGTTCTGCACTTTAAAGTTTTATTAATAAGATTTTCATAAATACTTCAATAAATACAGTCAGATCTGATCAAAGAGTTCGGCTCCAATTCACCAACATCAACATTAATCATCATCCGGTGGACATTTTACAGTGTAGTTCACAGTGTAGTTTACAGTGTTGCTTGGTATGGTTTACAGTGTAGTTTGTAGTGTAGTTTGTAGTGTGGTTTACAGTGTAGTTTGTAGTGTGGTTTCCAGTGTAGTTTACAGTGTAGTTTGTAGTGTGGTTTACAGTGTAGTTTGTAGTGTGGTTTACAGTGTAGTTTGTAGTGTAGTTTACAGTGTAGTTTGTAATGTGGTTTACAGTGTGGTTTACATTGTAGTTTGTAGTGTAGTTTACAGTGTAGTTTGTAGTGTAGTTTGCTGGAGCTTGCCGCGTAGTTTACTGAGGTCCTACCCATCCAGAGAGAGAGATGACATGGTCTCTGCGACACTCATGGAAGACTTCCTGATGGTTGGGCCGACACTCACACAGCTGTACTCCCTCCTGTGTCCCCGGGGACATGATGTAAGGTGGACTGTCAGAAATGTCTCTTACTGTCCAGTGGTTGCTCTCCTGCTCATCAGTACAGTAAAGGGTCTGATTACTGGTCATTAAGCCTGCTGTGTGTGTGTGTGTGTGTGTTACATGTTACACTGGGTAAATAAATAAATAAAATAAATAAATAAACAATAATGTCTAACGTGTTAGTTCTCCCAGTCCGTCTGGGTTTAGGTCAGAAATGAACTTCATTCTGGAATCAGGAATCTGGGAATAACCAGAATTCCTCCATAAAGTTACACTGTGGATGATCATCAGCACCACTGATCTTCTAATGATGAAGATCCTCCTCCACACACGCTCACTGCACCAGTCATGGAAACAGAACACTGCAGCGGGTTTGGACCTACAGTGATAATGTTCTACAGCTGGAATAGATCAGGGTGCAGCAGGAGACGCTGGTCCTCAGACCACTGGACTTTTCTGCAGCTTCTCTCTCTCCGAGCTGGAGCTCAGGAACGCAGCCTGGAAACCGTGCTGAGCTTTATACCTGAGAACAACACGATATACAATCAGTCACACCACACCTGTTCATGTACACCTGAAAACGAGCACGGAGCGACTCCGCGGTACGTACTGGACAGTGATGATGATGACGATGGCGGAGCAGCTGATCATGGACAGGACGACGGCAATGATGACCAGAGCGAGTTGCAGCGTGTGAGCGTGCATGTGAGTGTCCAACCCGTCTGAACCCGAACCTGAAAAGGTCTGTAACAGCTGGATCCCACAGCGCACTCCGTCATAACCCTTCATACACCTGTACAGGTAAACAGTTACATTAATCAGTCCATCGGGTGGACCCCCCAGTACACTCAATCACAGCCCTTCATACACCTGTACAGGTAAACAGTTACATTAATCAGTCCATCGGGTGGACCCCCCAGTACACTCAAACACAGCCCTTCATACACCTGTACAGGTAATCAGTTACATTAATCAGTCCATCGGGTGGATCCCCCAGTACACTCAAACACAGCCCTTCATACACCTGTACAGGTAAACAGTTACATTAATCAGTCCATCAGGTGGATCCCCCAGTACACTCAAACACAGCCCTTCATACACCTGTACAGGTAATCAGTTACATTAATCAGTCCATCAGGTGGACCCCCCAGTACACTCAATCACAGCCCTTCATACACCTGTACAGGTAATCAGTTACATTAATCAGTCCATCAGGTGGACCCCTCAGTACACTCAAACACAGCCCTTCATACACCTGTACAGGTAATCAGTTACATTAATCAGTCCATCAGGTGGACCCCCCAGTACACTCAAACACAGCCCTTCATACACCTGTACAGGTAATCAGTTACATTAATCAGTCCATCAGGTGGATCCCCCACCGTGTGTGAGTGTGAGAGTGCGGACATACACACAGACAGGCTCCTTCAGGTCCTGCAGGTAGGTACAGTGTCCATGGATACAGTAGTCTCTGTGAGTGGTCAAGCAGGGGTCACTGGTGGTACTGAAGGTGTGCTGCACCTGTCCAGAGGTGTGACTCCTCTGACCGATAGTCACCTGACCTTTATTCTTCCTTTTCCCCCCATTTCTCCTGCGTCCACCTCGAGTTCGGGGCTCCTCCGTCCTCCAGCCGGGAGATGCTAGCAACACACAAACAGATGGACACTGTTTAAACACACACACACACACACACACACACACACATACACACACACACACACACACACAGACGACACACCCAGACACACACACACACACATACACATACACATACACATACAAACACACACACACACACACACACACACACACACACACACACACACACATACAAACACACACACACACACACACACACACACACAAGCACACACAAACACACACAGACACACACACACACGCACACACACACACACACACACACACACACAGACACACACACACACACACACACACACGCACACACACGCACACACACACACACACACACATACACACATACACACATACACACATACACGCACACACACACACACACACACACACACACACACACACAGACACACACACAGACACATACACACACACACACACACACACACACACACACACACATACACGCACGCACACACAGACACACACACGCACACACGCACACACACACCCAGTGGTGTTTTAGCCCCATATCAGCGCCTCTGCTCCGAGTGACAGAGAACTTCTGGAAGCTCCTTTAAATGTGATATAAATCCGACACTGGTCTGAACAGAGGCCGACCCTTAAACGACCCCCATGCTTCGTGTGTGTACGCTCACTCAGAGGTGAACATGCCTGTCAGCTGATGGATGGGGTTCCACTCCCAGAGGTTTCAGCTTCATCCTCATCACAGGTTCATCACCCTGAACGTGGTCCAGCTCCCTGTGAAAAGGCCACCTCATTTAGCCTCCCCCGGTTCTTCACGGGGGTCACGTCCGGTTTAACGCTGCTTTGATGCTGCGGTCTCGTCCTCTTACGCTCAGACATCTCTCCAAACACGGAGTGGTGGAGATAAGTGCCTCCACTCTTGTTCGTACAGAAACAGAGGTCTCAGCTGGGTAGACATGAACTCCGGAGGAATTCCGATCTGGCTGTTCAGGCTGAGTCACACTGTCTCATGGCGTGAACGTGGCTGCTGTGTCACGAGCTCCACTCTGTTTAGGGGGCAGGAGAGTCGGAGGTCAGCTACCTGACACGCTGGTGCCAGGAGAATAACCTCTCTTTCACTGTCCACAAGACCAAGGAGCTGAGCGTGGAGTTCTTTAGGATGACTTTAGGACGCAGTGAAGACCTTCTACAGCCCAAGAAATCCCTTCTTCGTGTCCCTGAGGTCATCTGACTGGATCATCAGCTCGGAGCACGTTCAGAACAAACCTGTCTTTCCAGACCACAAAGTCCTGGAGGAACTCCCTAGAACCCTCCCATGACATTCGCTGGGGTGCTGTCTAGCATCATCCCAATTGCAGTTACAGCTGAAGATTATCCTTCCTGTCAGACTCAAAAGGAGAACTGAGCATGACGAAGAACCACTGAGAGGAACCCAGACTCGAAAGGAGAACCCATCCTTCTCTGAACTGCTGAAAGACTGTCTACCACTCCCGTCACTGGGCGAAAGCCCTCACAACTCTACTGTCTTTAATGTACCGAGCTGTAAGTATCTCCAGAGATGGTAGCGCTCCAGATCCAGATCCTGGTCAGAAGAGTTCCTGCTCCTTCTGCAGTCCTCAATCAAACCTCAGCTGACACACTGATACCTATAAGACCTTCTTCTCTACGGCTCTACAACCCGCTGACATATCAGACACGAGAAGCTCTGCGCAGGAGATGTCTCTGTGCATTCCTGGAATAACCTGGAATGACCTAATCTCCCAATCAGGAATACCTACATGAGGACATAATAAGATCACAGCAGCTTCGCCGGCTTAGTCACACGGTATGAATGTGTGTATGAATGCCTGAGGACTGCCTGCCGCGGCACGCCCTACACGGGCAGTCACATCTGGGTCAGGGCTCAACAAGAGAGGGTAGACGGACCAGCCCAGGTCCTACAGGAGAACTGGAATTCTAGATCTTATCCTGGAACATGCTGCTATGGACAGATACAGCTTTCCAAAAAGAGCCACTACTGGAGAAGCAGGTACAGCTTCTTCACCATGATTCGACATCATAGAACCTTTTACACATGTCATAGAACCCATTATGTGCACAATAGAACCAACTACACTTACCACAGAACACATTATGCACACCATCAAACGCACTAAAGACACTGTAGAACCCATTATACATACCACAGAATCTATTACAGATCCCATAGTACCCAGTATACACACACACACACACACACACACACACACACACACACACACCATAGAACCCACTATATACTTACTGTACACATACCAAATAACCTGCTACACTATGGAACCCACTACACTCACTATAGAGGCCACGATAGACATTATATAAACTACCGTACACACTATAGAACACACTACACTCACTATAGAGCCCACGATAGACATTATATAACCTACCGTACACACTATAGAACACACTACACTCACTATAGAGGCCACGATAGACATTATATAACCTACCGTACACACTATAGAACACACTACACTCACTATAAGAGAAGGAAACAGATCGGTGAAAAATACAGTTTCTAACACAGATGGTGAGGGGAAGCAGGAGACGCCGAACCAGCTTCTAAGACTGAATTGTGGAGGTGTGTTTCTCTGAGGAGCTGAAAGTGAGTCTCCTGAGGAGAATGGAAGCTGGAATGAGGGTGAGGAGCGAACACACTGACCACTCAGACTCCTGGTACTAGATGTAGTCCCTGAGGATTCTGGGTAACTTCCTGTTATATATGTGTTTCATTTCATTACTGGAACACAGAACTCATTAAACACACCACTACACACTGTGTGTATGTGTATGTGTATGTGTCTGTGTGTGTGTGTGTGTGTGTGTATGTGTATGTGTATGTGTCTGTGTCTGTGTCTGTGTCTGTGTGGTATGTGTTTGTATGTGTGTGTGTGGTATGCGTTTGTATGTGTGTGTGTGTGTGTGTGCGTGGTATGCGTTTGTATGTGTGTGTGTGTGTTATGCGTTTGTATGTGTGTGTGTGTGTGTGTGTGTGTGTGTGTGGTATGCGTTTGTATGTGTGTGTGTGTGTGTGTGTGTGTGTGTGTACCTCTGAGTATTGGTGGGTCAGTAAATAAACCTGAGGCTCCATCAGAGTCAAGCTCCTCCCCCACAGCACTGTGAAACTCCTCCCCTGACGCTGACATCATGGTTACATGGTCCAACTCAGATGAGTGAATCACAGATGCTCTTACAGAGATGACCACACTGCAGGCTGCACACACACACACACACACACACACACACACACACACACACACACACAGAGTGATTTAAATGCAGATTTATGATAATCTCTAATCTCTGTTTTACCTTCATGACCGTGATTGATTACAGACGTGCTGTAGTGGGACATCAGAGAGGGGGTCGGGCCAAATGACAATGAGAATCATCTTCTGTTCATTTAGTCTGCTCTGAGCAGCTGCTTGAGGATGTGAAGGATTTCAGACATAGTAAATCCCATGGTAATCCCACCCTAATCCCACCCTAATCCTACCTCCAATCCCCTTACCTAATCCTACCTCTAAACCTCAATCCCCTATCCAAATCCCACTAAAACACCCCAAAATCCCACTTTAATGCCTAATCTCCAATCTAATTCTGAAACTAAACCACAGCCTAATCCTAATCTTCATTATACACTTATCCAGATCCCATTCCTATTCGCCACTCTTAATCCTGCACCCAAATCCCATCCTAGTACCCCCCCACACATCTCACCCATAATCCCACACCCAGATCCCATCTGTAATCCCCCACAACATGGAACCCGCTACAGACACCGTAGAACCCACTATACACACCCAAATCCCATCCCTAATCCCCCACACAAATCTCACCCCAATTTTACTCCCAAATTCTAAACCTGCGCCTGATTCGTTCTCTAATGTTTACCATAATCCAAAAGCTTTCCCTACTAGCTCCCACCCCATCACAGCCCTAATCCCACCCCTCATCCCAATCATTAATCTCAATCCTAATCCATTGCCAAATGCCATAGTTCTTCAAATCCCAACCTTAATTCTCAATCAAATCCAACCCCAAATATAATGCCACCCTTATTCTCAATCTTAATCTTAGTCTTAGTCTCCACCCTTAATGTTTACCCTTAGTCTCCACCCTTAATGTTTACCCTTAGTCTCCACCCTTAATGTTTACCCTTAGTCTCCACCCTTAATGTTTACGCTTAGTCTCCACCCTTAATGTTTACCCTTAGTCTCCACCCTTAATGTTTACCCTTAATCTCCACGCTTAATGTTTACCCTTAGTCTCCACCCTTAATGTTTATGCTTAGTCTCCACCCTTAATGTTTACCCTTAGTCTCCACCCTTAATGTTTACCCTTAATCTCCACCCTTAATGTTTATGCTTAGTCTCCACCCTTAATCTCCACCCTTAATGTTTACACTTAGCCTCCACCCTTAATGTTTACCCTTAGTCTCCATCCTTAATGTTTACCCTTAGTCTCCATCCTTAATGTTTACCCTTAGTCTCCACCCTAAATCTTATTCCCAATCCCAAATCTATGAGCATGAAGAAGCCCAGGGTAACTCGGTTTGGGTGAGCTGCTAGAAGTGATGAAAGTCTGTAGCGTAGTGTCATCATCAGCGCTGCGGCTCACTGGAGGGAGGAAATACCTTACTCAACTTTCATCACCCTCCCTCCCTCTCTCCCTCCCTCCCTCCCTTCCTCCCTCTGCCCCCTCTCTCTCCCTCTCCCCAAGTATCTCCCAGTATCTCTCTCTCCAAGTATCTCCCAGTATCTCTCTCTCCAAGTATCTCCCAGTATCCCCCCTCCCAGTATTAGCGGTACTGATTCTGAGGAAGTTGTTGGTTAATCCGGTGTTAATCTCCCCTCCCCCACAGCTCCGTCTGTGGATTGTCTCTGCGTCATTCAGCCACGGTGCTTACGGCGGCTCCTCCGACGCCAGACTTGAGCAGCTGCTCCATTTAAGGTGGAATGGAAAGTAGAAATGAGAAGTTGAATAGGAAGTTAACTTTGGCCTCCTTATACTGTACACAACGCTCAAGTGTTTAACCACTGTGTGTGTGTGTGTGTGTGAGAGTGTATATGTGTGTGAGTTTGTGTGTGTGTGTGTGAGAGTGTGTATGTGTGTGAGTGTGTATGAGTGTGAGTGTATGTGTGTGAGTTTGTGTGTGTGTGTGTGAGTGTGTATGAGTGTGAGTGTATGTGTGTGTATGAGTGTGTGTACATGCATGTGTGTGAGTGTGTGTGTACATGTGTGTGTGTACATGTGTGTGTGTGCGCGTGTGTGTACATGCATGTGTGTGTGTGAGAGTATGTGCATGTGTGTGTGTGTGTGTGTGCGTACGTGCGTGTGTGTGTGTGTGTATGTGCATGTGTGTGAGGGGTGTGTCTGTGTACTGAAATAGCCGTGTGTGTGTGTGTATGTGAGTGAGAGAGAGAACAATAGTAAACCTCGTCTCTTTTCTTTTCTGAAAGCTTCACCTGCATCACACACCTGAGTAATTTCCCAGGGGCGGAGCCAAAGTGTTTTATTCTCTCTCTCTCACACACACACACACACACACACACACACACACACACACACACACGCACGCACACACACACACACACACTACATTCACTTTCCACACCGTGACGAAAACAGACCTGTCCAGGTGTGAGTGATCTACAGCACAGGCCCGGTGTGCTTTAAGGCGGACCTCCTGTCACTCTCCCAGGTGGAGGTTAAGCTTTGATGGACCGGTTTCTGCTTATGTGCATAAATGAAGGCAGGAAAGCTCAGACATGACGGTGGAAGGGCAGCGTGTCCATAAATCAACACATCCGAACAGGAATAACAGCTGGGACAGGACAAGTTTCTGGACCTAATCAAACACCTCCAGAACTCGTTTAGCTCTCACCAACCAGTAAAATCCAGTCCCAGATTCACTCTGTCCGGTCTCTCGCTCTGTCACTCTCTCTTTCTCTCTTCCTCCAACAGCATCTTCTTCCATCTCTTCCAAGCCTCTGGCATGATGTCCATGCTGGGAATGCCGAGCTAACTTCTTCTTATAGCTGCTGAAAATGTGTAGTTGTTGGTGTGTGACGTGGTGCTGTACAGCGGTACACAGTTCTGGCGAGAGGTCCTGTACGCGGTCCCCCAGAGTTACACAGAGCTATAGCAGATGCTCCG
>CM067474.1:67219165-67233119 GCA_034552555.1 Semaprochilodus insignis
CAAAGTACGTCTGATCAGTTCTGCATGTTTATTTCGTGAGGAATTGAGGAGAGGAAGTCGTATATCCGGTGAATGTCCAGCGTAAACCAGTATATACCAGCTTGACTGGGCTTTTTAGACCTAGCAGCTCAAATCAGCTCTAACACACAGCTGTAAAGCAGACACCTGAGCAGTCAGCTGCTGGAATGAAGATTAACTGAACTGTAAACGTCCAGCGTCATTTGATGTACCCCTAGTGGTGCATGTACCACAGTCTGGGGATCACTAAAGGAACGAGACCCCTTTAAAGTTCTGCTGCTAGTTTTTAAAGCTCAAAATGATGATGATGATGATTATTATTATTATTAACAGTGAGCCAATTAAAGTATTCAGCAGGGTCATGAGCTAGTGGTTGTCCTCATAGATGCAGTTTGGGGTTGAGCTGAAGGTACACTGACCCCTCCTACTGGTCAGAGGTTAAATAGCGTCAAAATAATATAATATGCTTAATATGCTGTATGCGACTGTCTGTTGTCTTAGGTAAGCTATATTTAAGATTTTAGGGAGGCAGTTATTTACTGTATCTTAAAATGGAATATATACTCACAACATTTCCTATTTCCTAGACAGACTTAGAACTGTTCACAGTGGTGGTGAAGGTAACCAGACATCCCCCTCTAAAAGCTCCCTCACAGAAAGTTCCTACATGAGATGGTTATGATTTGCTGCCTGATGTCTGAGACGCTGTTTATGATAGTAAATATTTGATTTTCCAAAGAATTCAGGCCCCTTTGTACCACTAAAGAAGGAAGTGATCACAGATTCCATCATTCTGGGATGTGAAGGCACGTTTGGAACCTAGAAATGACTGTTATGTCAGACCTAACAAGCAGACACAGGGGAGCTTCAAGGATTTTTCAAAATTTCACAGTAATTAAATAGGCAGCATGTCAATAATCATTCAGAGTAGTTTGGTGTGAATTGCTCTGTGCTAGAGCTGAGTCAGAGCTGTTCACAGTGGTGGTGAAGGTAACCAGACGTCCCCCTCTAAAAGCTCCCTCACAGAAAGTTCCTACATGAGGTGGTTCTGAATACGCTGCCTGATGTCTGAGACGCTGTTTATGATAGTGTGGAGAAGATTTCAGCCTTAAACTCCATTCATGGTGGAGGGATACATGCTGCAGGGTGCTGTGAGGTCAAATAGTCCCCCAAAGGAGTCTTATTATTTCCAGGTTTTCCAGATTTTCCATCATCAACATTCCATATACACTCAGAAGACACGTGTAGGTTCACTGGTGGTTTAGATAGTCAATTAAGTGTTTATATGTGTGTTCTAGACATGGAGAACCCTGGTTCCCATCACCACCGCTGTAAAGAACATCAGAACATTCCATATACACTCAGAGGACACATGTAGGTTCACTGGTGGTTTAGATTGCATGTTGAAATCCAGACAGTTCTGCCCACCCAACTCCAGCTGTCACTAGAGCTGTAAGTGATGTATGGTATTCCTGTTACAGCATTCCAGTCGGGTTTCAAGGTTTCACTTTCATATTTCTCCTGTAGAAGTTCAGCGGTAGTGAATGCCTGTTTCCAGTGAACAGTGAGGTGTTGGTTGTGTCTCTCATTCTTGTTTATCTACTGTATATCTGCCTCTGTGTAGCTGACGGCGTCGCTCTTGGTGCAGCCGTGGCTTCCTCCCAAGTGTCGGTTCAGGTTATCGTCTTCTTCGCTGTGATTTTGCACAAGGTACGTCACATGACTGACTACGAAAGCTCGGCTCTAGTAACAAAACCTTGTGTTTCCTAAATGGCAAATATTAAGAATCAAAAAAGGAGTTACTAGGTGATGTACTGTGGCCGAGACGTGCAAAACAAATTAACATTTCAGAAAAAATTACTATTTTTTAAATTTACAAAAGCAAAAACAAATTTACAAGACGTGAAGCACTTTTACAGACTGTGAATTCTGACGGAAAGGGCGGGTCTAACACACAGGAAGTGCTTGTTGTGGACCCTTGTCAATCAGACTGTTTGGCGGTGGTGGAGTGGGTGGAGTTTGGGATGGTGACGACTCTAAAGCATGATTTGTCCGTTTTGTGGCGCGTGTTTTATCCAGCTGACCCGCTTCTGTTTGTCCTGGTGAAGGTCTTTAGAGTGTTTAAAGAGACGAACAGGCGACTCTGAACCACGTGGGCTGTAAACAGTGGGCTGTAAAAGCTCTCAGCCATTTTAAGCTAGCTAGCTGGTTCTCCACTACAGCTAGCGCTACAGCCCACTTACCTTCCTTAACATTTCCAGCTCTGAGTGGTTTAGACGTTGCCTGGTTGTCTCTTACTTCCACCCACTCTACCACCGCCAAACAGTTTGATTGACAAGGGTCCACAACAAGCACTTCCTGTGTGTTAGACCCGCCCTTTCCTCAGAATTGTTTCAGTAAATTTGTTTTTAATTTTGTTTTCTGAAATGTTCATGTGTTTTGCACTTCTCGGCCGCCGTAGTGATGCTTAATGGCTGGGATATAAAACTGCTTTGCATGAAAGAGCCCAAAAGACCCTCTCTCTGTCTCTGTGTGTGTCCTCAGGCTCCGGCTGCGTTCGGTCTTGTCTCCTTCCTCCTGCACGCAGGTCTGGAGAAGAGCACAATTCAGAAGCATTTACTGGCTTTCTCGGCTGCAGCTCCACTGCTGGCTATGAGCACCTACTTCATCCTGAGCATGGTGAGGAGACAGCAGTGCAGCTGCGTCCGTCACAGACACACTTAGTGTTCGGTACACAGAAAAAGGGGATGTACTATAACATGCATTCTGATGACATTTTATTGAATACGGTAGGTTCTCCCAGAGACGTATTGGTTCCTCTGCATCATTGAGGATACAGCTTACTAAGCCAGTGTCAGGGAATGTGGGGCACATCCTAATACGGTGTAGGATAAGGAATGGGATCTATGGAATACAAGCACATTGAGAAAACAGAAATTAATGTGGAATTTTGCTGGAATCTCTGGATAATTCAGTGGTTGGGAAAGTCCTTTAGAGTGTCTCAGATATCAGGCAGCGTATTCAGAACCATCTCATGTAGTAACCTTCTGTGAGGGAGCTTTTAGAGGTGGACGTCTGGTTACCTTCACCACCACTGTGAACAGTTCTGACTCAGTATGTATCTCCAGAACAGAGGCGTTTCACACTAAACCACTCTGAATGGCTCTGAATGTTTACATGTGGTGAATGGAACCAGACAATGAGAACCAAGACAGTGCAGTAGAGGCTAGGACCTGGACGTGAAGGTCAACATGTCATGGCTTAACAAGTGGATTCCACCTAGCAACCACCTGGGATAGCATAGCCAACACCTCGCAGCACCATGGCATCCAAAGGCCCAACAAGTATAAGACTGCCTAGCAGAAATGTGAGATTGATGACCCTCTTAAGCTTTCACCCAGCATGGTGAAGTTCTAGTGTCTTGCTGTGAATTGTGTAATATACATAATCACCCTTGAGAGCTTATTCTGTGGACCATGACTGTCCTGGACTACTCCCGTCTGGTTGTGGAGGGCTCTATGGTCAATGAAGCTTCACTGACCTGAAATATACATGAACTTCTCAAGCTGTGTCATATTTCTGTTGATGTTTACATGATGTTTGATGTCTGTCTCCTGTAGACGGGTGGCTCGCCACAGCACCGCCTCAGCGCGACAGGGATTGGCATGCTGGTCTCTGCTGGAACCTTCCTGTATGTGGCCACTGTGCATGTACTACCTGAGGTTAACAGCAGGGGGCAGCAGAGGAGCACTCATTTCCACCATCCAAGCTCGGGGCACCTCCAGCATGGTGGGCTGGGGATCCTGGAAAGCATCACCCTGATCACCGGAGCTGCACTGCCTGTTCTTCTGGCGCTCGGGCTGCCTGACGACTGACATCACCCGCACAGACTGTTGTGTTGCCAAAGATGATTCCTGGAATAGAACCTCAAACACGTTTTAGCTTCAAGCCTATTTATGACTCTTGTTTTTGTTCACTGTTAATGGTACTTTTAGCATTTCCCTGTCCTTAAACAGCAATTATTTAAATGTGTTTTTTGATTTTTACATTAAAGCTGATTTTTTCACAACATCATATGTTATTTACATATGCATTAGCCATAATGCTCAAGTTTAAATGCAGATTTTAAAGCCATATGCAGTATTTAGTGTAGGATGGTAATAGTGCATGGCCATCATTTCAGACATCACAGATCAAATGTGCGCACATATTTCCAGACAAATGAATAAAAACGTGGTTCTGTGTGGCCCAGTCCACAATCACAACCCAGTACTGCATGTACAGGATTAAAGGATGATTTTTGCACAAACTGAATGCCAGTCATCTGTTTAAATGTTTGTCTGTCCATTAAGGAGGACACAACTGTTTGTTACCACACCAGTAAGAAAATCAGGCAGCATCTAGGCATTTTTAACCCCGAACCAAGTCACATATCTTCTATCTAGAACATCAGAGAACAGTTTAAATATTTTTTAAAAATGCTATGGCACTCATACACCAGCTTATAAGATACTGTAAAATGAAATATCATCCACTTTGAGCCAAGACAACAGACAAGTGATCAAGTGTGGCTAAGATCCCTACAAATACGGCTTATTTTACAACTTTTTATAAAATTAAAAATCTTACTGAGCAACTTGCTTAACCCTCAAAACCAAATATACCGTTCATCTACACCAATCTAAAAATATATATATATACACTAATTTTACTTGCACAACTTCATATTAATGCATATCGCTATAGGCCTGTCACAACTGTCCATGTGGATAAGAAGTATTTATACTGACTGCATTTATAATCTAACATAATTACTAAAGAATTAATGTAAATAAAGCAGTAAACACATTCATTAAAACATCAGGAATTACAAAATAAAACGTTCTAACATCTAACTTGGTGCTCTACCTGAGTGATGTTTGTTAGTAGCTAATGCTAATGTTTTAGCAGGCATGCTATCCAAATGAGTATCTTGTTGCTTCTAAGTTCACTCTCAGGAAACAATACGAGCTTTACTGTAGACACTAGTTAGAGAACGTAAGAGTGAGTTTGTCAGAGTGAGCTATATAGCTAATGCTAATGTTTTTAGCATGCATGCTAGTCAAATGAGTTTCTTGTTGCTTGTAAGTTTGCAATCAGAAAACAATATGAGCTTTGCTGAACACTGCACATGATTCTGAGTAACAGTAGACACTAGAGAGAGTGAGAGTGGGTGAAAGTGAGAGTGAGAGCGAGTTTGTCAGAGTGAGCTAAAGTAGCTAATGCTAATGTTTTTAGCTTGGATGCTAGCCAAATGAGTTTCTCGACATTTCTGCATGCACCCTCAGGAAACAATACATGAGCTTTACTGAACTCTGCACTTGATTGAGAGTAACTAGACACTAGTGAGTGTGAGTGTGAGTGTGAGTGTGAGAGAGTGCTAGTGTGAAAGAATGAAAGACTGAGTCAGAGAGTGAGAGAAGGAGTCAGTGTGAGAATAAAAGGGTGAGAGCGTAAGAGAATCAAATGTGTTAGAGAGTGAGCGTGCATGAGAGAGAGTGAGAGTGTGTGTGTGAGTGTGTGAGAGAGAGTGTGTGTGTGAGTGTGAGAGTGAGAGTGTGAGAGATGGCTAAACATCCAGTTTAGGGTTGTACTGTAATAGAAGGCTTTAAGGAGCTGTTAGGTTGCCAGAGATGATTCCTGGACTCAAACCTCTAGACACATTTTAGTCTTCATGGCTGTTTACGTTTTTCTAGTCCTGAAACAGTAACAATGAATTCATGTGTTAATATATCCAACCTGATTTAAACATATCGTATCTTATTTACATGCATGTTAGCCAGAGCGTCCAGGTTTAATATAGGTCTTGGTCACTTTATGCCTGTACTTAATCCCAAATATTTATACAACAATTAATCAATTCCATTTTCCAAACTTCATGATCGTGAAAGGCCAGATTATCAGTATCAATTGCCCACAAAAGGTTTTAGGAAGAGTCATCCAAGGAGTGCAGAGATCCAGATGCAATTCTAAAAGTAATTCAAAAATATTTTTACTATTTAAATAGATAAACTAAATAAAACACACAGACGTTCAGTGAAATGGTCTTTATTGGTGTTTCAGTACTGATGGTAAACTGAGTTGCTGATCACTGGAATTACAGAACTTCCTTAAAAAAGTGAAAAAGTAATACAGGCAGCGTCTTTCTGTCTAAATTCAGAGACAAACTTCAGAAAACTGTAAAAAAAAAGTATATGTTTAACGTTCTATATGTACTAAATATCTACATAAATAGAATTGTCCCCTTTAGAAATATGAAGTCTTCTATAAGCTTATAGCTGAGTCGAAATTACCACCTGCAGCCTGTGAACGGCAAGTACGGCGTTCGTTACTGTGGGGTTCAGCATGTCGAGTCAGTCGTGGCAAATGAAATGCCCATTAATAAACAGTGTAGTTCTGCAGGTGATACAGTGTGACATGTTTCAGTTCCGAATGCTTGTGATATAACAGCAGGACAAAACTAAATAATCAATAATTATCCATCTACAACTAACCAAATTACTGCCAGCGAAGCGTCTGTCGTCGTGTCCATGGCTGCAGGCTGCATATGCAAAACAGTGTTATGAGATTCCCGCCGTATCCCTCAGCCCTCAGAAATACTGAATCAGTTCTTTGTTCTTTGGTGTTTACAGGAGGCAAAAACTACACTCGAGTAGCAGCTCACTTATTTAGTGAGACATTCCTAAAGAGGAATTCCACAGATTTATAAGTGTATTCCGGTTGAAGTGTAAACAGAGTCATTCGGAGCGGTTTGGTGTGACATGGTTCAGATGTTCTCTACAGTGGTACTGATGGGAACCAGGGGTCAGATAGACAGACAGACAGACAGACAGATAGATAGATAGATAGATAGATAGATAGATAGACAGACAGACATACAGACAGATAGATAGATAGATGATAGATAGACAGACATACAGACAGATACACAGACATACAGACAGATAGATAGATCGGTAGATAGATAGATAGATAGATAGATAGATGGATAGATAGATAGACAGATAGATAGACAGACAGACATACAGAGAGACAGACATACAGACAGACAGACATACAGACAGATAGATAGATAGATGATAGATAGACAGACATACAGACAGATACACAGACATACAGACAGATAGATCGGTAGATAGATAGATAGACAGACAGACAGACAACAAAGACAGACAGACAGATGGATAGATAGATAGATAGACAGACGACATAAAGACAGACAGACAGATGGATAGATAGATAGATAGACAGAAAGACAGACGACATAAAGACAGACAGACAGATGGATAGATAGATAGATAGATAGACAGACAGACAGACAGATAGATGTATCTCCACTGTTGTGAACAGACCGATTGAACAAGGCATTTCACATCACTCTGAGTGTCTCTGTTTGCACCGGTTTATTTACCGGTAGAGGGGTTCTGATAAACGGGGGGAGTTCCCCTTCAGATAAACGGGTGGAGTTCCCCTTCAGATAAACGGGTGGAGTTCCCCTTCAGATAAACGGGTGGAGTTCCCCTTCAGTGCTTATACGCTGCTGAATGTGTTCACAGCTTCAAGCGGCTCAGGTGGGCACTTAACTCAGCCTGCAGCGCCATCTGCTGGAAGGTCCTACTGCAGGTTTGCTCTCGCACCATTTCCCTCATGCAACAGGAGGCGTGGGCCACTTTGCGGCTCCTCTTCAGCGCCTCCTCCCTCTCCTTCCGCAGCTGCTCCCTGCGGTGCTCCTTCAAGGTGACAGCCTCCCTTCTCTGTTCCAGCTGTGCCTCCTCCTCCTTAAGGACGCACTCCCAGAGCCTGTGGTGACCTGCCTCCTTCTCCAGGTTCTCCAGCCGGACCTGCCGTGCACGGGTCCTGCACTGCTTGGCCACGTGCTGCTGTGCCTCCTTCGCTCTCCTCAGACACACCTGCACCAGCGCCTCCTTCTCCTGCTGCCGTTGTTTCTGCTCCTGGCCAGCCCTCAGTCTTGCCCTCCTGGCCCTCGCCTCCTCCCGCTGGCCCCGCTCTCGCAACTCCCCAATCCGAACCTCCAGAAGCCGGGTGTGTTTCTCCACTGAGCGCTGCAGTTTCCGCTCAAGTGCTTCCTTCTTCGCCTCCTGCTCGGCCCGGACCTTCTCCTCCACTTCTTGCTTTAGAAGATAGTGGCGGAGTCGCTCTCGTTGGTTCTCCTCCTTCAACCTCCGCCGTTCCCTCCTCTCCCTGCTGGTCCTACTTCGCCTGGCCTGATGCTCCCTTGACTCTGCCTGCTCCAGTTCCTTCTCCCACTCCTCCCGCTCCCTCCTCTGAGCCTCCGCCAGCAGCCTCTCCTGGCGACGTCTGCGTTCCCCTGCCTCCCTCCGCGCCATCTCCAGCTGGCCCCGTCTTCTCTCCTCTTGCTCCTCCGCTCGCCTCCTCCAGCGCTCCTCCTGCTCCATAGCCTCCCACTCCTGCCGTTGCACCTCCTGTGCCTCCTTCTTCTCCCGCCGCCTCCTGCGTGCTTCAATGTCCTCATGCCAGCGGCGGATGCTGCGGAGAAGTTCTTTTCGTCTCCTGCCCTCTGCAAGACAGCGTTGTGCCTCCTCCTTTCTCCGTGCTTCCTCGCGCCTCTGCTCCTCAAGCTGCCTCTGGAGTAAGAGGGCCTGCTCCTCCTCTTGCTTGACCAGCATTAGCGTAGCAATCTTGCAGTCTTTCTCCGGGACGGTGACACTCAGCTTCCTGCAGATGTCCTGTTTGAGCCTGCCTAGACGCCTCGCTGTGGTTGGAGAGTGCCGCAGGTCCCCCAGGCTGTGACTGCAAGGCAAGAGCTGACTGGAACGTGACACAGATGGAGTCTTTGAGAAGTTCTGAGCAAACTCAACTACGGAACGACTCTTTCTTGTCCTTGCAGGTTCGGCATGGCATCTGGCTTTGGAGTCATTGCTTTGGCTCTCGCTGGCCTGCTCCAGCACCGTTTCCAAAGCCGAGAAAGAAGCCTTCACGGCTGACGCCGGCTCCTTCTCCTCCTGCGCAATCCTGTCTCGTTCTTGTCGACACAACCGCAGACGTTCTTTTCGCTCTCTCTCATGAACCTCAAAGAGAGCTGTAAGCGCCTCCACAGGCGTGTCCTGGTGCTCGTCCATGAAGTCGGTGAGAGTCTTGAAGAGCAAGTCAATAGGTTTCACCCCGAGCCTAGCACAAGACTCCAGTGACCTCGGACTGGTCAGCACATATCTGCTCAGCTCTGCTTCAGGGGAGTCAAAGTTGTTCAAGTCCAAGTGCATCATTGGCGAGGATGACCGGCTATTGTCCATTTTCAGCGCATACGGTGGCCCAAATACTAACAAAGACATCTATTCGACATGCTCATCCAGGCAGCTGACACGCTCTCCGAGAAGCCATCTGAAAGCTAACCGGCAGGGCTGGGAGTCGACCTAAAAAAGAATCGATTCATTAGATGGAGTCATTTAGGAATCGACTCCCACTGTGTGATTGAGAGAGATATTCTGCTGTCAGTGTTCTAAACAGCATGTCTGACAGTCATTCCTTCCACATCGACAGTCCAGCTCCATTTTAGTAAGTGGAAAACACAGTCAACCGTAAACCATGTAATGAAAAACTGTCTTATAGTCAAACTGCCAAAACATTGTCCTACCAGAAGGACTTTTTGAAGTGTACTTTAATGTAGCTAACATTAGCGCTCTAACTTTCCTGGTTAATCTCAAATATAAATAAAATATGGGAGATAATGAATTATATTTTGCTGTGTCAGTCTCTTGTGGTTCTCTGAGAGGGTGTAGTCGTGTCTGCGTGGCCTTTAGAACGTTACAAATTGTACTTCTGTGAGCAGTGACAATTCAATTCCTGTGTTGGGGCCCTAGGCAAATATTCACCGGGGGCCCTGTCCAACCAGCATCCATCACCATTATGTTATAAAGAATCTGACACCAACAAAAAAATTGGGAAATCTAAACATTTTGTATTTCAAAAATTCACATTATGGTTATTGTCAAAATCTTATATAAACAACATTTAAAAAACGTGAATGTAACTATATTATATACCGGCCTGGGACCCCAAGCAGTTGCTTGCCATGCCTGGTCGTGCTTTGGTTGTATGCCCAGCAAGCCTGTGAACACATACACAGAGTGACTCAGCTGATGTACTGCTAATGGTTTTGATGAATCAGTGAAGTCATTAATCAGTTCTAGGCCTAGACCTGATTGTGTTCTTGGGCTGAAATGATTTTTTAAAAAATATGTTATTTCTTCGTTTGGAAGTAACAGAGGACTTTTAGTAATAGAAAAAACGGCGATGTTAATTATGATGCAGAGTGATGATCAGAGACACGCTGTACCTGTAATGAAAGGTTAGGAAACAATGGCGTGCAATGAGGTCATGATGGCATGTGATTTGGAAACAGTGGTGATAAAATTAAGGGGTATGAGATGGAGGGGCGAGGTGTCGTAATTTCTTCTTTCCGGTGTCATTTGAGGAGAGGGGACCACTCTGGATCTTAGTTTATTGAGCTCTGGTTGCAGCATGCAGTCCAGAATGCAGTCCCGAGCAGTCCACAGATACAAACAGGGCTTTTTATATCGATCAAGAAGGTATGAAAAGGTATAACTGTGGATTTTTCTGAGTTGATCAGCTGCTGCCAGCTCAACTCAAGATTAACGCTTGGTTTATTATTGAAGCCTTAATATTCAGTACGATGACGTTTCTGCCCTTTCCTGTCGACCCTGGTGTTCGAGATGTAATTTATTTTTCACCCCAGTGGAAACAAACAAATACCGCACTCTTTATTTCTGCCTCTGTTTAATTAGGAGATTATTGTGATGAGTCGACTCCGGGAATCGATTCCGTCACGTGGAACGGGAGTCGGAATCGACTCTGAAACTTCTGGATTCGAACAGCCCCACTAACCGGCTTAACGCTAATCCGCCTCAGTACCACATACACTCACCATTCAGCACAACAGCGGCGGGTTAGAAGTGAAACACACCGAATATGCTCCGGAAAGCACCGAAAAAGCGACTTTAGTAGTTAAAACTACTTTAAGAGTTGCGTGTCCGTTAGGGGCTAGTGTCTACGCTCGTAGTGTTTGTTTTACCGACACTGTCAGGACCGGGCGCACTTTTGGGGACTCGGGTTCTGGAAAGCTGCTTGGTGATTATCGGCTGTGAAAGGCGTGTAAAATTAAATGAACTGTAAAATAATAAAACCTCCAGTTCATGTATCCCGCCGTCTGTTCGTATCTCGGACGCTTTTCTGGTGTCCATGGTAAACAGAGCAGCCGGCGGGGGGAGTGTGGCGCTGCTGTAGAGCGCCCTCTGGCGTTCCGGAGGATCTATCAAACTCACATATCACAATCCAGAACTTTCTATTTCTAAGAAAATCAAAACATAAGAATAAAAATAAGACAGTAATAAATAGAACTGTAGTGCCTAATAGAAATTACAATATGGTAAAATAGAAAGCGGAAAAGCAGTATTGCAGATAATAGAAATCAGAGTTGCACAAATCAGCACATTTATAAACAGTATTATAATATGCACCGGATTAATTCGTTAGTCCATAAAAAGTATCGAGTCACATCGATTATATACAAACTGTAATTACGTCACAGACTGCAGTAAAGCAGCATGCAGTAACAGGCTATGGTGGCCGAGAAGTGCAAAACAAATTAACATTTCAGAAAAAAAAATTACAGAAATAGAAACAAATTTACAAACGAAAAATAAATTGCTTAAAAAAAACAAAATTACAAAAGTACAAACAATTTTACAAGACGTGAAACACTTTTATCAGTACCGAAACACTTTCACAAACTGTGAATTCTGAGGAAAGGGCGGGTCTAACACACAGGAAATGCCTATTGCGGACCCTTGTCAATCAGACTGTTTGGCGGTGGTAGAGTGAGTGNACTGTGAATTCTGAGGAAAGGGCGGGTCTAACACACAGGAAGTGCCTATTGCGGACCCTTGTCAATGAAACTGTTTGGCGGTGGTGGAGTGAGTGGAAGACAGAGATGAACAGGCGACTCTAAACCACTTAGAGCTGGAAATGTTAATGAAGGTAAGTGGGCTGTAACGCTAGCTGTAGTGGAGAACCAGCTAGCTAGCTTAAAATGACTGAGAGCTTTTACAGCCCACTGTTTACAGCCCACGTGGTTCAGAGTCGCCTGGTCGTCTCTTTCTCCCGTCTGCTCTTTAAACACTCTAAAGACCTTCAACAGGACAAACAGAAGCGGGTCAGCTGGATAAAACACGCGCCACAAAATGGACAAATCATGCTTTAGAGTCGTCACCATCCCAAACTCCGCCCACTCTACCACCGCCAAACAGTCTGATTGACAAGGGTCCGCAACAAGCACTTCCTGTGTGTTAGACCCGCCCTTTCCCTCAGAATTCACAGTCTGTAAAGGTGTTTTGGTACCTGTAAAAGTGTTTCACGTCTTGTAAATTAGTTTTTGCGTTTGTAATTTTGTTTTCTGAAATGTTAATTTGTTTTGCACTTCTCGGCCATCGTAACAGACCGAGCCGTTTCTTGCTATATAGCCGTCTGAGCAGACAGTTCCTTAAGCGAGCCACCAGGGGGCCCCAGAGAGCATGCAGCGTTCATGTAAATACAGTCACATATAAAAAGTCATGTTCGTGTGGATTTCCTAAGTGTAAATGAGCTACACATCCTCTACACACACAAACTACTGCACATTTAAATACACCGGTACTGTTCATTTACATAAAACACGCCTGTGCAAAACCAAGCTGCACATTTTATTTTCTGTTTTTATTTTTTCCAATGTGTTCAAGTGCAGCTCCACTGAGCTAAACACATATAACCATAATTAAAGGGGTTGAGATGTAAACAGACTCATTCAGGATGGTTCGGTGTGAAATGCCTGGTTTTAGAGAACCTTGCAGTGTCAGAACTGTTCACAGTGGTGGTGAAGGTAACCAGACGTCGCCCTTTAAAAGCTCCCTCACAGAAAGTTCCTACATGAGATGGTTCTGAATACGCTGCCTGATGTCTGAGACATGTACTTTGCACCCCACACTGCACACTACTTGCATTTCCTATATTTCTATATTGTATATTTAGTGTATATATTGTAATTATGTTCCACTTTTAGTTTTAGTTATATTACTCTGTATATTTATTTACCTTATTTAGTTTATTTAACATCTTATATGTATATGATTTGATTTTCTCTTTATATTTTCTTATAGTTTCATGTGAGCAGGCAGTTGTCGAAGCATTTCACAGCTAGTTGTACCATGTATGACTATGTATGTGACAAATAAACTTTGATTTGATTTCTGTTGTTTGCTTGATCTCTGTGTTTTATATCATATCCATATCATATGATATACCACATATCCTCTTGATGTACCACAGTATGATATTTCTCCATATCTCCACCTCTAATATATATTTAGTGGTGTAAAAACTTTGATCTCTTTTTCTGCACAGTGTAAAAGCTCTAGTTCTCCTTTCAGTATAGTGAATATTCATGATGGACCGACCAATAGAATTGCTCCAAACCTGCTTAGAAATAATTCTTTAAAAGCTTTTAGAGGTAGACGCCTGGTTCCATTCACCACCACTGTGAATAATCCTGTCTCTGTATGTAACACGGAGTATTTCAAACCAAACCACTTCACATATTAATGATGCAATCGCAGTGGTGGTGAAGGTAACCAGACGTCCCCCTCTAAAAGCTCCCTCACAGAAAGTTCCTACATGAGGTGGTTCTGAATACGCTGCCTGATGTCTGAGACGCTGTTTATGATAGTGTGGAGAAGATTTCAGCCTTAAACTCCATTCATGGTGGAGGGATACATGCTGCAGGGTGCTGTGAGGTCAAATAGTCCCCCAAAGAAACTTAGTATTTCCAGGTTTTCCAGATTTTCCATCATCAACATTCCATATACAC
>CM067474.1:67238084-67253071 GCA_034552555.1 Semaprochilodus insignis
GGATTCTCTTCTTCAAAAGCTCCTCCAGACTTTCTCTGAGACATCGTTCCACCCGTGTTTCTCAGCTTCACAGCTTTAGCTTCCTTCAACGGTGAACCGCCAGCGCACGTTGTCACGTGGATTTAATTTTTTAGCAAGCATGCGTCATAGCCTTTTCAAGTTCTTGTGCATAGCTTTTGTCTGTTTTAGGACAAAAATAAATAAATAAAAAAAACCTCGTCACTGTTCTCAGTCGACTCAAAGGGTCTCCGACTGACGATACGACTCATCGACTTCTAGAGGGCAGCCCTAAATCTAACAGTGTCTATACCCACGATCAGGTCTTGTATAAGAGATGACAAGACCACTGCATACTCACTTGGGTCCAAAGCACATGCAGAGGCTGGCCAGGTAGCCATTGCTGAAGGAGAAGAGGATCATGAAGATGATGTACCAGGCGTCATGGGCGAACACGACGGGCAGGTAGTACCTGGGCTGCACGTTACACAGAACGAAGAGCGGGACGAACACCACGCGTGCTATTACCAGCACGGGCAGCCAGATGCTGTCTTTACCAGGCTGCGAAGAGAACAGACAAACAAGAGTTATGTACACAAGCAGCAGCATCACTTCCATTACAGCACACAGAATATCCATTAGGAATTTTATTAGATACCAATTCATTCTGGAACAAACAGTCTGGTACTGGCCATTTTAGGTAAACAGTATTACAGTAGCATGTAATTTATAAAAACGCATTATACTTTATAACCATGTTTATTATGCATTTTGAATTGTTATATAACATATTATAAGCAGTGTTCATCTCATGTTACATTGTGCCATGGATGCCCTGTAGAGTGCACTATGAACAACACGACACACAGAATTCATATACATCATATTGGGTTAATTGCATTTGCATGTAAATAGTTTTTAATGGATTTATACAGTATAATAACCGCATTTAAAGTTTTGTTAAAGTTGTATTTATTAGCTTTAAATAGAGCGAAGTGTTTTGACTTTTATGGAATTCCACATTTCAGGTCCTACCACACTGCTGCTCTGCCAAAACTTCCGCTTTAACCATTCTCTGGCTTAATAAAAGGTGTTTTAGGGTTATCAACTTCTGAACCAATTTCTGTACAGCTTCGCTTTACAGACAGATGCCCCAAAGACAGACAAAATTCATTGCAGCAAATGATGGCTTGCAGGTCTAATGGCACGAAAACAGCCTTAAACTGTGATACTGCCACCACCATGTTTCACAGCTGTGAAGCGTGTCTTATGCAGGAATGCAATATTCATCTTTCAGCATAAATAACCTTTCTTAGTTATAAAGAAAGTACACCAATGTACACCGCTATTAGCTTGGTGCTAATTGTAACACTGCAAATAGGTCAAATTCACATTATTATAGCAGGCTACTGGAAACAATCTTCCCGGATCAATAACTTCACAACTTGGTGTGGTTCATTTTTCATATAATCATTTATTTGCACCAAACTGTACCTCTGTAACTGCAGAGGTAATGTAGAAATCCTCACTGTATAACAAGAACCCAAACAGGAACCAACCGAACTTATGGACCTAATGTGCATTTTCACCTGCTCTTTCTACTCTGCACACGCACACACACACACACACACACACACACACACACACACACACACACACACGTCTGCATTTATACAGAACCGTGTGTAGAATCAAACACAGCTTTTATTTTTCTCTGTCGAGTGTTAATATGAGTGGAAACGCTCGTTCTGTGGCCGCTAGCATAACCGCTAATAGCGTTAGCTTCTCCTAGCTGGTCTCCTGATGTAGTAATGCTCTCTACAGAGTAATAACTCTAAACATATGGATCAGAACATCATCACCCCGTCCTAGTTTACACTCTGGAGCTCTTATTGGACTATGATAGTGCTGGTGGAACTTCATCTTCATCTGGAGAGTAAAGGAATCACTAAACTGGGATTAGCTTCAGCTGCTAATGTTAGCAAACACAGAGGATCCTCAGTGAGGCTAATGCAGCAGCTACACCTGCTTTAGAAAGCTGGAAAACGGGAAAAACGGAAGTTAATCCATTACTCTGGAATATTTGGCATTATACAGCGTAATCTGACTGCTATTGACAATGTTTTATTTGTTATGACTGAATTTATTGTAAATTGTGACGTAAACTGAGCTACTTCCATTCTAACTGGGTGTGAGTTATACATCTGGAAGCGTCTTGAAGCCCTTTGTTTACAATCAATCAATTTGTTCCATCGAATAGCTGATATCTGCATTACTATAATGATCATTTTCAGATAAATAAACTTCTATTAAAACAAAAAATAAAATACTGAAACGAAATATTGGAACAGACTGCTAAATATTGGAACTTCGAGCTGACAAATACAACTTACCAACTCTTATAATGGGGTTATAATATAATATTACTATCAATTACAATCTATATATTGATCATAAAGGACAAATCCTCTGTGTATTAATGATTGGGCAGGTTTGTTAGTCATACTGCACCCTGCGAGTTAGGACGTGTGATATGGTCATTCATAATACACAATAATACAGATACCAGACTCTCACAACAAGCAGACTAAGTCTAATTTAACCTTAATATATTAAGTGACTTACAGCAATTTAAACCCTGATATATCATCAACCAGAGCAAACTGAATCCAAGACCAAGGCATTGTAACTCCGCCACTGTTGAGGCTCCAGGAAGACCTCAGTGACTTTCCCAACTCAATTAGCTCCTGGCTGCACATTCCATTCACTCAGTAATGTAACTGCTTCTACGTGATGTCCAAAATAGCTCCTGTAGGAAATAACTAACACAGCACCCCACCACAGCTTCTGTGAAAGGGGCCGCTGTGGAGGAACAGCTTTCACACTGAGCCCGGGGTTCAGTCACACTACACACGTGACGCTAAAATGAGACACATTTAGCTGGAACAGCTGACGCCAGTGCGTGCTGGACATGTGGGATTCCCGTAGATACACGATTGTTCTGCCTGATGCAGAATGCACTGATTTCCTACCGAAGGCTGTTTAGATAACGATCAGCCCTTTCGGGATAACTGGGCGCAGACTGACTGAAGATCCTGAATATACTGAATCACTTCATCAGAATTTCCCCCACATTTCACCTCAAGTGAGGAATGAATGAAACACTTAGTGAGTTTGGATTGAACTTCAGAAAGTACTAGAATGATGCTGAAATGGGATCTTAAGGGCTTGTACTCAAGCCGCCTCTCACATTTTAAGGATATCCTAGCACGCGGTTTGCGAATCCCCCTTTGCGAATTTTTTTTCTACGTGGCTGATCTACAAATGTGACAGTAAATACAGAAGCTAATAAAATCAAATGATTATATAGTTTATCATTCATTTATTGAACAACGAGATCCATCATTTTGTGCACTATGTGAACCTCTGCTTCCAGGAACTGATGTGACGCCCTCTGAGCAGGAAAGACCAAATTCATGTTTCCCATAACTGTTGACCTTTCTAGCAGATGAAGTCTGACTTCATCTGACTTTAGCTCTGGTATAGTGTTTTTGGTCATTTGGTGACCTCCTGTTAAATTTCCTGATACCATTAAGAACATTCTGTACCATCAAATGATGGCAAACTGTCCTGGTCCAATAGAAGCAACTCTGCTCCAAACCGAGATACTGCCACCACTATGTTTCACATCTGGAATGAGGTTCTTATGTTGGAGGCAATTTTTGATTTTCAGCAAACAGAACTTTTTTAAACATAACAGCGACGCTGTTCTTGGAAAGTAGTGGCTTCCTCCCTGCCGTCATCCCATACACACTATTCTCGTTCAGTGTTTGTTTGATGGTAGACTGAAGAACACTGACGTTAGCCAGCCTGACAGAGGCCTAAAGGTCTTTAGATGTCACCCTGGAGTTCTTCATGATCTTCCAGAAGGTTGAACACCTTGCCCCCTCCCTTGAGTGAGGGTGTCTTAAACCAGTAAGATAAGATAAGATGCCTTTATTGTCATTGCACAGTGTACAACGAAATTGAGCAGCAATCCTACGGCACTTTACACACAAAATAATTAAACATAAGGCTAAAATACATAAAGTGCAGAATTAAGAAAGGAAAAAAAAAAATTAAAAAAAGTAATATACATATATACACTTGTCTAAAAAATCTTTAAATATAAGAAATTACTATAAAACTACATATTCTAAACAGACAATAGACAGGTGAGGTAGCAGTTAGTTATTGCACATTCCTTGGATAGCTTTTAGAGTTATATAATTATTGCACATCTTATAGTAATGAGTGTGAGAATAACGAACTGTGACAGATTATAGACTCCAGCAAATCACCAGCCTAGAAGCATATCTACTGGCTCATAGAATTAGAATCAGAATTCAGAACCACTGACCATTTGTGCTTGTACACCTCCGCATTTACCTCAGCCGTGCAGGAAAACACCCACATACACACTAGTGAACACACACACACACACACACACACACACACACACACACACTAGGGGGCAGAGAGTACACTTGCCCGGTGTGGTGAGCAGCCCTATCCATGATGCCCAGGGAGCAGCTGGGGGTTAGGTACTTTGCTCTAGGGCACTTCAGTCATGTCCTGTCGGCTCAGGGAATTAAACCAGTGACCTTCTGGGCTGGTTCCCTAACCTCCAGCCCACAACTGCCCCCACACAGGTGGACTACACAGTACTATGATGTGCTACTGAATGACAATTTTGACTGATTATTGACTAATACGCCCCACATCTCTGTGTAAAGCACTTCAGTGAGTGATCACTAGTAGATGTGTATACTGAAATACCTTGTTTTGCACTTATACTGACCATAACCTGTCTTCTCTCTAGGTATGAGCACTGGGTTGGGTTGCCAGGTAGTGCACTTATGGTTTATATATGTCTGTGTATTGTTCTCTCTAGGTATCAGCACTGGCCCTTGTTCGGGCAGTGTCTGAGCTCATGGTGGGTATTAGACTCTAACCTTCTTACTCTAGCTGGGAAACATTATCCGACAGAACACTAAGCATGGTCGTAAGTCGCTCTGGATAAGAGCGTCTGCTAAATGCCTTAAATGTAAATGTAATACTCAATAGTACTGTAAGTAATTCAGGTGGCACCATAAAGGTAATGAAATTGTCATGTTCTTCTTCCACCCTGATGATAACTCTCCTTTGGGAGCGGCATGCCATGCACTGTGGTCAAGATCAGACTTTAAAAGGGAAGACTTTACAAATAAATCAGATTCATCGCTGACTGACATCTAGTTAACTGACCCTAATTATACCCTAAACTGAAGTGATGGTCTACAGCAGGGGTCTACAAATCTGCACCACGAGTTCAGGCTCCAGTCCTGGTCTTTGTAATCCTTGGTAGATACATGGCCAATCACTTACATCAACTGTTCCCCTAACTTCCAGAGAGAACAAAATCCAGGACTGGAAAGTGGATTCAAGGTCCAAATTTGATGACCTGGGGTGGAGAAACCCACAAGAAAGATATCTAACGTTGGAGGACTTCAGTTAATGGATGAAACACTTTGTGTTATTTGCTTCTATAAGCTTCTCTTAATCTAATGTTATGACTTGATTGAAGATCTGATCACAGTTCAAGTTAAACAGAAATTCACAAAGCTGTGAGAGCAGGTATTTTCAGGGCATTGCCAGACTGGGAATGTTCAGATCTTATAGGAAAAGCTTCACAGTCGTTCAACCTCAGCAACTCAGCTTTGTAGTAATACAATTATGATGGTATTGCAAACCTCTGGCATAGTCATGGGACAGTCATGGGGGAAACGAGGGGGAAATTATTGCACAGAGCATGCTTACTCTGGACAAACACTACAAGCCTGGGCTGCTGGTTCGTGTCCAAAACGGCCCAAAACCTCAGTGTGTGTGACAGCTTCATCACTGACTTAGAAATGCTCAGTGTTACATAACGACTTGTGCACAAACTGCTAACAGGTGTGCTGAGAAACCAGCAAAAATGATGACTTGCCTGCCAAGTTTTTTTCCAATACACAGAACATAAATGTAAGGGGAGGATCCTCTAGTCTAATTCCCTGGAATCACTCCAGCTTTGTGTCTAGTCTATTACGCTTAGTGCAGAACGTTCTTTGATTCATATGCCATGAAATGTCCCTGGAAAAGCTCTACAAACACACAGGCCAGATGTTTTGCTTGAATCCGGACCCAGCATGCAATCCGCACATGCGGGATGTACCAGGCGCCCGTTTGCGACTGTGACAGAGCAAAAGCTGGAAAACGAGGTTATTTTTGATGAATGAGACGTCACTTACCCACATGCACACTGCAGTCAAGCTTCGTCCAGCCCAGTCCATCACATTGAAGAGCAAGAAACAGGAAACAGGGATGAAGTAGGTTTCTGTGGAAATAACAGCAAACCAGTGCATACCTGTCAAGTTTTGGATTTAAAAATAAGGGAAATTTTCCGCCGCTCGCTTCGAGCCATCCCACCAGCCCAACCGAGGTTCAGTATCCCTTACAGTTTAAGACAGGTTTACAAGAAATCTAAAATAACCACCTGTGAACCACTTACAAACTACAATTAGGTGATCAGAGTCTGATAGGCCTACCTTTGTTGACACTGAAATGCTGGGTGGCAGTTCTAGCGAGGTTAGTGACATTTCAGTTTGGAGAGGCACAGGAATGTTTTTTAAAATTATAATATAATACTGGAAATTTACGGGAAAATACTAATACGGGAGGACGGCGGGAAAGAGGGGTAAAATACGGTAGTTTCCCGGCCAAAACGGGAGACTTGGCAGGTATGAACCAGTGATGAAGAACTGCGTGTTCGGGGGAAACAGCTTTGTTCAGACCTCAAATCTACCGATGTGCCAGAAGTCAAAGGATAGCAGTATATTAACTGATCATGAACATGCCATGGGTTGGGTCCACTGGTCTACCTAAACGTGTCATTGACCCACTACGCTTCACTGCTTGGTGGCCATTTGCAGCCCTTCATGTACCCCCACAGTGATGGGACATTCCAGCAGGATAGTGCACCGTGCCATCGGACCCAGAAGTTGTCCAGAACTGGTTTGAGGAGAATGCTGTAGAGTTCTGACGAATGGTGTGGCCTGCACGTTTACCTGACATGAGCCCAGTCGAGCATTTATGAGATGTGGTGGAGAGTTCGACTCGCACCCGAGATCCTGCACCTACAAGTATCACGGGGTATACAGACAGCATGGCTCAATATGCGCAACGTGCTTCGTCCACCTGTGGAATCAAGTTGCTCCACTTTGCCGGGTTAGAGAGGGTCTACACAATACTAGCTCCTCCGGTCCCTTGACTTTTGGCACGTCAGCGTATTTATTTGTAGTACCCAAATTCACATTCTCAATGCCACACACAAAAAACAGTAATATTTATATTTCATACCCATCGTTTTAAATATCACGACTGTCCAAAAAAAGAAAAATCATGTATCTCCATTTTTGTCATGTTTTATATTTATGCATCATTTGAACACAACAGCTGTTGTTTACATTGTGTCATGATGTCATGACAAATGGAGCAACAGAAATGGCCCAAAACTGCTTGGAAAACAGTCTGGTTCCATTGACTTGCATTGAAATTAAATGAGGTTTTTGCCCTCTCCTGTAAAGTTGCCATTTTGGAGATACTTGATTCTTTGCAGATACGCTCATTCTGGAATTAAACTGTATCAAGAAGTCGGGCCAGGGACAATTCAAAATAGTGTGCAATCTTTAGAAAATATCTTTAATCATGCCTTGATATAAAAGGAGCGTCCAGGAAAGTCTGAGTGCTTTATGACCAAGGTCAAGACTGAACCATTAACCAAAACTGAGTTTTATGAAACGACCAATGCACAAACTGCTAACAGGTGTGCTGAGGAAACAGGAAAAATCATGACTTGCGCCTTCTGAGGTTTTTCCACTGGATTTGAAAAATGGTGGCGAAGTTGGAAACGCAAAAGCGTAATGATGATGCTACCAAGCAGACCAATCACAGTTGCTGTGGTCTGTGCTGCTACAACGTCTAGTTACATTTCTGGAGAAATGCACATCAGGATACGGCATAGGGTCCATTTCTATGCCGTACCACTCGATGCAGAAGCACAATTTTGGCCTTAAGCCTCTAACCCTGTAAGTTCAGGAATCTACAAGCGTGCTATAGAGTTCTGCTGGGATATGAAGGAATCAGAACAGTAATTAATGAAACTAATACCAACATAAGGAACACATGCTCAAGGCTTCCGAACGCTCTTACCCCAAGCACCTCCATCAGCCACAGTGGACCTGACCTCCACAGTCACGGCAGGAAACGTGCCAATAGTGATGATGAAGACAAAGCACACAGAGAGAGCCATCACCCAGATCTACAGTGGAGAGAGAGCAGAGCAGTGAGCAGTGCTGTGAAGTGCATCGTTCACCCCATCTTCTGACATAAACTGATATACAGGTTTTATTAGCTGTTAATTTTAAGATTGTATAATCAATATAACTTAACATATTTATTCAAGCTACTACCACTACCACTGTTTGAGCTTAAACCCTCGTTAAGCTCTTCAGTCAATAAATGGGGAAGTGACCATGTTTCAGACTGTACAGATGAATGTTTCCAGCCAACATTTCAAAATATATCTATGTTGTGATAAAATGTATTGGTGAATGGACCAATAGAAAAGCTCCAAAGAAGTCTGGTTCCATTAACTCCCATTCAAATTCTCCTTTAAGTTACCCCATTAGAGACACAAGGTTTTGTCCCAGCAGTAAAGACATGCTGTTAGTTTGAACACCACAAAAATGCTTACAAACCAGATGCAGCCCAAATACGTTCTCGTACAGCTGCAGACAGCTGTCTATCTAGCACTGAGAGCATTCTAGCTAATCCAGAGCTGTAGGGAACTTATTAGACTGCACCAGACATTGACGCCTCAAATTAGAGCACTAAAACAGATAATTGAGTTTCACAAGCCCCAATTCAAACCTAGTCTAGTAGCTTGTGTTGGGTAACACAGTCAGGAACTGTCCATTTGGACCGGAACAGGACCACCTGACATGCAAAAGCAGCAACCACGTTCTCTGCATGTTTGTGAAATATGTGCTACAACAAAAACACATCCACTGGAAACAATGGAGTATACAATGACTCCATCAGGACTGTACCAGACGTGCTATGGATCCAAACCAGGGACAGGAATTTCAGTAAATAGTTTTGACCCATAAATCAACTACTATCAGTCTGTGATTAACCAGCAAATCTGAAACACAAAAACATGAAAACGTTGAACACAGCACTGGCTTTTATATAAACTAGGTTTTAGGCTTTACTGAACAAAGACGTGTAGCCTAACGTAACAGATGTCTTACCTTCAAGTATTAGCCCAAGTTAACCAATATACCTGCCCTTGTCCGCTCACAGGACAAAACCTGGAATCTCCATTTTTGTCATTTGTCCACCTTTAGCAATAATCAACATGAAACGTGAGAGTCTCTCTCTACAGCCAGTGTGTGGTTTGTCTATTCTGGGCAACTGGTGGTGGCAGCCACTGTTGAAAGACGAGCCGCTCCTATGTAGATATGAAAGCTCATTCTAAGATAATAACACACAATGATTTATAGTGACTCTAATGAAAACATAGTTTTATATAATATATATCACATTTCCCTCCTAAATCTTGCATACCGCACCTTTAAAATGTATTGATGAATAGACCAAAAGCTCCAAAATTACTGGTTCCCAAAACAAAACTGGTTCAAAACATTTTTCCTTCTCCTGCACAGCTAACTTTTGGGAGATACAAGGTTTTGTCCCAATAGCTATAACGTACATAGGAGCTACAATGGCTAATCAACACATTTGTAGGTTATAGCTTTAGGCTACACTCAACAGAAGCCAAAACATATACAAGTAATCAGTTGTAGCTAGGGGGGCCACTTTCATAACCCCCAAAAGGAGGACATCATAAAGGGGGGGGGGGGTAAGTCGGGTATGATACTAGAACAGAATTAAAATCATATCCTAACCCATATAACACATACATGATGCTTTCCTCACCTAACTGGGTGGAATGCATGACATTTGTGAGTCAGATGGGAGCTTACTAACTGACTAGCATTTAGAGGGCTGATCTGCGGTTAGGCAGTAGACGAGTCACAATGTCACATGACCTTGGTAAACCAATGAAATGCAAGGCATGTGATTTGACACGGACGTGAGCCAACAGCACACATAATGTTGTGGGGTCACTCTGAGAGGTTCTGCTGCTTGTTACTAGTGATTAGCCAGCATTCCGTTTCAACCAAAAGCTTTCCCAGCAGGTCTTTTCAGAGGACTGTCTCCGGTTGGAGCTGTCCCGAGAAATGTCCCAGATTTGAACTGTGAGTTAAAAACACAAGAGAAAGTCGTGCAGAGCAGACGGGCAGACGTCCGACGTCTCACTGATGGCCAACAGAGGAGACTTCTGCTATCTGCTGACCACTCCTACCACTTGCTGGCCTAGTTTTAGAGGAACACTGCTGTGTGAAACGTCGCCAGATGCATCAAACGAGTTCACAAATGTCTTCCAGATACGAGGTAACTCAGGGGTCAAAGCAGGGGGAGTTGTGGGACAGAATCAAACTGCCAGGTGATGGTAGGTATCTGTATGGTCTGGATGGTGGGTATTTGCTCAGATATGAATGTAGCTCCAGGTCATCTATAAACTGAGCATCATTTCTGAACAAAGTCACTTTTTTTTAACCTTCCATATTTGACATGCAGCATATGCTGACAGCAGCTGCCCTGGAACTGGAGCACAGGGGTGTGTTTAGGGTCCGGCCACTGGGCTACAGCCACAAGTCATTATTGTGTAGACACAGGTCCCTTTCGACTGCCGTAATATTTAATATGAATTATGATCTTATACAACTACTGAACCTTCTGTGGTAATCACATTCCTGCCTCATCCCTGCCTGAGCTGCTAAACTAAAAAGGGACAAACTTTGTACACTCATCATCAACAGAACAGCTGCACCCAGAAGGAGGTGTGGGATTGCAGATGTGTTGGGAAGGAAGATAAAGGTCACCAGGATCAATAACTGATGATAAATTTAGACTGATATGATCAATATTTATTGAGCTACACATACAGAAGTCTGTCTCTCAGTTTGGCGTTGGGCCGCCGTGTTTGCTAACCCAACGCGCCAGACGTCTCGGCATGGAGCTGTAGAGGTTCCTAATGGTGTCCTGTGATAATCCATCCCACGCAGCTTGAACATCCTCACACAGTTCCTGTAGATGGTGCGGTAGGGGTGGAGGTGGAGGGACACCAGGCCTTCTGGACGTGTGACGCGCGACAACAATCCGTTCATCTTGGTGCTGACCACGGTGCCTCCACACACGGATTCGTTGGTCGTCTCCACCAAGACAAAAGCGGGACTCGTCACTGAAGATGACCCAACGCCATTCTGAGTCACTCCATGACAGTCTGGCACGACACCATTGCAGTCTTTGGTGACGGTGACGTGGTGTTAAGGACAGTCGTGGTAACGGTCTGTGTGCATGTAGTCCTGCGTGGTGCAGCCGTCTGCCAACGGTGCTGTACTAACAGGATGACTCATGGAGGACATGGCTGGATGTCTGTAATCGTGGCTGTTGGGTCAGTCAGGTACAGAGATAAGACCCGTCCTTGCTTACGTCACATGTGTAGCTGAGCATGAAACTTGAATCATTTACATGTCTCATGATGTCAAACCCACATTCCATGTTTCATCCCTGTCGGTTGATTCCTTCTGAGTGCAGCTATTCGTGCAACAGGTTTTTTCATGATGAGTGATATTGTATTTATACCCATTTGTGTATTTACACTTTCTTGTTTGGGTGCTTGTGATGTCTCCAAAGCACAACATGAAGACTCGTAACACAGCTCTGAAAACAGTGGAGAGGTACCTTTTTGAAGATGGCAAACACAGACACGGTATGTGTGGTGTCCTCATCAGTGAGACTGAATACAGGCCTCTTCTCCCCAGCGCTCTCTGTGCAGGAAACATCAACACCAAATCATCCCCAACAGACCCGTTTCATCTCTTTCCAGTCCAAAACAATTTACAATCGTATTCTTTTACAAGCGAAACTGTAGCCATGGCAGAAAACAATTTAACACCGGGGCTCAAACACACTCCGAAAAACACCCAAACGCAGTGCCAGCAGAACTGAACACTAACGCAGCGTCATGCCTCCAGATGGTTCGGAGTTTAGAGGAGACTTTAATTATATACATTCCTTGGTTAAGGGCAGAGCTGGAGCGAGAGGGTGTCTGCTAACTCCGGCCTGTTTGCTGGAATTAAACTGTGACACATTTGGATAAACAGCACATCTGCGGGTAAACAGATGTTCTACCTTTACTCAGCAGGTCCATCTTGTTCTCCTCATCGCTGCCAGATCTGGGACTACTGGTGTCTGAGTAATACTGGAAAAATTCCTGCAGGACAGAAAACAAAACCGAACAGAAATCTGAAAAAGACACGGTAACTGGACTACAAAGCTCAGTTCACTATATGGACCCGTTTGCCAAATGGGTTCAATCTGTGCTGCCTAAACTGCAGGACAGGCCTGGGGTTCTAAGGGTTAATAGAGATCGTTATATTAGTAACTCAACATTAACACAACTATCATTGAGGCTACTTTCTATTGGGAGGCGTCTGTCCTCAAACTCTAATGCCCAAATTTTATCATTTTTTTAAATGAAGGTGAAATATTTAATTTTATGTAATTTTAAATACCTAAATAAAATAAAAAAAAAATTAAATAACTTTACACAAAAAATCCATGACTTTTGTCACTTTTCCTAAAACACAAGAGTTTTAGTCTGTAGACGGAGCCTCATTTTAGCCACTCCCCTGTATTTTAGAGCAGGAAGTAAGACTGTATCCTTGCCCCCCATGGTCACATGGTAAGCAATCAGATCTCATGTTTTTTTGAAGAAAATGTGTCCCAAAGTCAGTGACTGTGTTTATATGCACCGAATAATCTAACCTTACTCTGATTTCTTTCAGATCCCTCCCCGCATGTATACCCTTACTCTGATTTCTTTCAGATCTCTCACCGCATGTATACTCTTACTCTGATTTCTTTCAGATCTCTCACCGCATGTATACCCTTACTCTGATTTCTTTCAGATCTCTCACCCCATGTATACCCTTACTCTGATTTCTTTCAGATCCCTCCCTGCATGTATACCCTTACTCTGATTTCTTTCAGATCCCTCACCGCATGTATACTCTTACTCTGATTTCTTTCAGATCTCTCACCGCATGTATACCCTTACTCTGATTTCTTTCAGATCTCTCACTGCATGTATACCCTTACTCTGATTTCTTTCAGATCTCTCACTGCATGTATACTCTAATAACTGCCAGGACAAGTCAACAAGTCAACAAAAACCTTAAACCCACACATGCTACTGACTCCCAATAAATTGTAATTGGGTCGTACCATTTTTGGCAAGACGAAGTAGGACATGATGGCTAGGAGGATGACAACGCAGGCAGTGATGAAGTAGCCGAAGGCACTGTCCTGCAGTTCAGAGCCGGCTGGGAGGAAAAATTAAGAGACCTTAAATCAGAACACTCTGTTAAAAATGGAAGTACAGAGATAAAAATATACTTGAGTGAAAGAAAAAAAGCGCATCTATATTTAACTCAAACTCAGGTAAGCAGTTTAGCACACTGTTAAAACATAAGAATCAGTGTGTGTGTTTGGTTAATGTGTTTTAAATCGAATCTACCGTGTCCACCTTTCCCTACTTGTCCAGATCGTGTTTAGCGTGCCAGACGATCATCAGTTGCTCTGCCTCTTTATTTTAAATACCACATATTCCGCATGCAGTCTTTCAGTTCTGACCTTCAGATTAAAGTTACTTCTGACTAAAGACTCGTTATTTGAAGGCGTGTTGAATCTATAGAATTTTATTAGAATTTTATGTTTATTTAGAAGAGAGACGAGATGCGTCTGGACAAGCTGGTCAGGCGAGCAGGGTCAGTTGTTGGTGTGGAGCTGGACTCTGTGGTGAAGGTGGCGGAGAGGAGGACACTGCACAAACTGCTGTCCATTATGGATGATGATGGACACCCACTGCACACCATCATCATGGACAAAAGGAGCAAGTTCAGTGGCAGGCTGCTGTCACAGAGCTGCTCCACAGACAGACTCCGGAGATCCTTTGTCCCGAGAGCCATCAGGCTCTTCAACTCTTCCCGGCAGGGCCGGAAGAGGGAAGAGGACAGATGAGGACTAAACTCTCTTGTTAAATCAGAGGTTTATTTATTTGCACTTTACACTTTACTGTATATACTGTACATCTAAACCCATGGACACTCCACTTTACTTAAATACCAATATATGCACATGTTTATTTATGTTAATTCAGTCATTATCTGCTGATAACTGCGCCCTCTGCACATTCATGCACATTTATTTATTACTATTGCACTGTCTTTCTACAGGTCTACAGCTATTTTTTCTATTTTCTTGTATATATTTCTTGCCTCCTTGCGAGGTGAGATATTTATATATTTATCCATAGTGACCTGTACTATGTATAGTTTATAGTTTACAGTTAATAATACTGCTACCCATTTAGGTTTTTTTCATACTGCACAACCCTGTTTTTGTATTTGTTTTAATGTTTAACTGTGCTGTATTGTGTAACTGCTACTGGCTGCTAAATTTCCCTCGGGATCAATAAAGTATCTATCTATCTATCTATCTATTTAGTAAACCGCAGTAGTCGCAGCTAATAACGGGACTAACTAACATTCTGTACTACAGACTCAAGAATCAAATCCCAGTGGCTCGAGACTCAACTCAGGCTCTCGCCTCAGCAGCTCTGGACTGGACTTGGACTCAAAGCCTAGAAACTTGACTAGGACTCTCACCCTCAGGGATTCTAGACTCAGCTCAGACTCTCACCTCAGAGGCTCAAGACTCGACTAGGACTCTCACCTCAG